>APFE031680313.1:224521-242392 GCA_000404065.3 Pinus taeda | reverse complement strand
AGTACAGGGAGCTATAAGGATAGACTGTGACAGCCAAAGTGCAATTTTCTTGGCAAAGAACCCTGCTTATCATCCAAATACAAAGCACATTGATGTTCAGTATCACTTTGTGAGGGATATGATAGAAGACAAAAAGGTGTTGGTGGTAAAGGTGGACATTTTGAAGAATACTGCAGATGCATTGACAAAATCTGTGAGCTCTAAGAAGTTCTCTTGGTGTAGAGAAATAATGGGCATTTCAGGGTTGGAAAAATGACTAAGCTCTCTTGTGGCCCCCTATGGAAAGAAAACAACAAGTGGGAGATTGTTGGGTTGTGTTATATTCTATCCACGACTAACCTATGTAGTGAACCAGGGGGTTAGAGGGGGGGCAGAGCCCCCCGTTCGTTGCATAGCACGGTGGCGGCAGCCCCCCCCTATTTGGGGGGTTTGAGGGGGGTGGGTAGCCCCCCTCTACGGGGTCCAAGACAGCGCCCTGGGAAAATTTTTTTTGGACCCTATATTAGGTTGGGCGAACCTACCTATGGTTTTCGGTCCATGGTTTTGGACGCGATGGTTTTTCGGTCCATGGTATTGGATGCTTCAGCATGTATAAATATGTATTGTAACATTGAAAGGAACATAATGAAAAATCAAGCTGGTAGTCCCGGTTTTGGGATCCAGTGGGAAATCTCTGTGTATATGTGTTTTATGTGTTATGGTCTAGCATTTTTATTTTTCTTGTGATTTAGAATTCGTATGCAGGTAATTTCTGTACGGGGTTAAAAACTATAGTAATCAAGTCTTGGTGTCTTCCTTTTGTGCCTTTTATGTGCTTTCTTCTTCTTTTCTTGTGTTCACATTAAATTTCTGTGTTAAGCTGCAATTTTGCCTATGATTATTTTCATACATATATAAGTGAAAGTATCCTGGATCAAGTGGTATCAGAGCAATTTTTAGATGTGAATTGCATGTTTGTATGCTAACAAGAAACAATCTTGAAAGAGGCGAAGGGGAACTAGAACCTTTTGATCGAGAAGCAGGGCGTGCACCTCGAAGGAGAAACATGGTAGAAGATGAAGCTCATCTTGAAGAGGAGCTTAATTTCAGAAAGACCTTCTACTCAATAGTAGAGAATATCAATCAGCTAGTTTTAAGGCTGGAAGAAGTGAAAGAGAGAAACCCAGAAGGACAAGGTTCAACACATGGGAATGGTGGAGAAGAACCCCCTCCTTCTCCTTCTAGGAGTGAAGGTTCTCCTTCCTCTCACCACCATAATTTTAGAAATTCAAAGGATGCATCTAAGAAACCCTTCCTTAAATTAGATGTTAAATTTGATCTTCCTATGTTTATTGGTGAAAGTAACACAGAGAAACTTAATAATTGGATTAGGCAGATTGAGGTCTACTGCAGGATTCAGCAAATCATGGAGGATGAGGCAAAGATCTAGCTGACCTCTCTATGGTTGAGCAGCACCGCTCTTGTTTGGTGGGAGAGAAAATTGCAGAGCAGTAACAATGTGGGTAAGCTCTTTTCCTCATGGCTTGATTTGACTTTTGTGTTAAAGGAACAATTTCATCCCTTAGGATATAAGCAAATAGCTTTGATGAATTGGCAATAAGGCAAGGCAAAGGGCAGGGTGTTCAAAGTTTTATAGAAGAATTTAGGAACCAAGCACTGAATTTGGGTATTGCACTTGATACACCTGAGGTTGTAACTAATTATATTGGCTCACTGCATGGTTATATTAGGCATTCATTGTTGTTGTTTGAACCAACCACTATTGATTCGGCCAGCGTAAAAGTAATTCATATTGAGAACAGGGGAAAAAATGAAAGAGATGATCAATCCAGAAAGTGACCGCTCAAACCTCCCAATGGCAAATCCAAAGCGAAATGGAAAGGGAAGGAGAAGAAAACAACAATAGCCAAAGAAGGAGAGTAGCCTTATTGCAATCACTACAAGAAGGAAGGCCACGATAACGATCACTATTGGAAGCAGCACCTAGAAAAGTGTTCAAAGAATTATGGAGAAAAAGGGAAGCAAAAGATAGTGGCAGCAGCATAGCAAGACCTTGGATCAGATTGGGGAGATGAAGTGTTGATCACAGCAGTAGGAACAAAAGGTACTCTTACACCTCATGTTAATTCTGAATTGCATGAAGGCACTAGTTCTGTAAATGAGTCCCTTTCAAATGATCGAAAAATAATTGAACTATTTCATATCAGATTTATTGTAAATCATACTAAAGTTGAAACTCTGTTTGATACTAGGTCCCAAGAAAACTTAATTGCAGAATCCCTCGTAAAGAAACTCAGCTTAGAGACAAAATGACACCTAAAACCTTACCCGTTGGGATGGGTACATGATAAAGCAAAAATAAATGTAACCCAGTAGTGTAAAGTCAAATTTGTGATCGCTTCTAAGCTCATAGATGAAGTAAAATTGGATGTAATACCATTGGATATCTATGGCAAGGTGTTAGGGAGCCCATATCTATATGATAGAAAGGCAATATTTTTCTGTCATGAAAACAAATACCACATCACAAAAGATGGGGTAGAATATATAGTAAGGGATCATCAAAATAAAATCAATGCTAGCCTTGTAAGCACTCGACAAATGAAAAGACTGGTGAATTCCAATAAAGGATGCATGCTTATGGTGTTAAGGGAAAACGAGGCAGAATTTGCTGATGCTTTCTAGGGCTGTGATTAGAAACATAAACAGGAATTATTTGAATTGATTTCTAATTATGATGAGCTGTTTCAGGAACCGAAGGGATTACCTCCGAAGAGGGAAATCCAACATGAAATCCATCTACAACATGATGCCCCTCTACCAAATATTGGCATGTACAGTATGTTGGCTATTGAGATGGAGGAAATCAAGAAACAAGTGCAGGAATTGCTAGACCAAGGCGTCATCAAGCCGAGCATCTCTCCGTGTGGTTCACTGATTGTTTTAGTGCCAATGAAAGATAGCACCTGGAGGATGTGTGTGGATTACTGCGCGCTCAACAAGATCATGGTGAAAAATCGCTATCCCCTTCCACACATAGATGATTTATTAGACCAATTAAAGAGTGTTGTTTATTTAACAAAGCTGGATTTGAGTAGTGGCTATCACTAGGTAGAAATTGTGGAGCAGCACATGTGGAAAACCACCTTCAAGATCAAGTAGGGGCTGTTCGAATGGATGGTGATGCCATTTGGACTTTGCAATGCCTCAACCACTTTTATGAGGGTTATGAATGATATATTTCAGCCTTTCATTGGTGATTGTGTTCTTGCATATTTAGATGATATACTTGTCTTTAGTAAGAGTTGGGTTGATCATGTGTGTCATGTAAAGAAAGTGCTTGATGTACTGAAAAAAGAAAAACTCTTTGTAAAATTGTCAAAGTGTGAGTTCGAGAAAACCTCTTTGGGTTACCTAGGTCATATTGTTGGTCATGGTCTGTTAAAAATTGATCCATCTAAAGTTGAAGCAATTATAAATTGGCCTAAGCCTACTAGTGTAACCGAGGTCCGTAGCTTTCTAAGTGTAGTCCAGTATTGGAGGAGATTTATTGCTAATTTTTTTGTTACTACAAAACCTTCGCACACATTGACAAGTGTGAAACAGGTCTTCCAATGGGGAGGAAGACAATAGAAATCCTTCGAAACATTGAAGGAAAAGATCAACACCGCGCCAGTCTTAGCCTTACCCGATCTCCAACAGCCATTTGAGATCGAAACCGATGTCAGCGGTTATTCCATGGGAGCTATACTGATGCAACAAAATAAGCCGATTTGTTACCATTCTGAGAAGTTTTTTCAAGCTGTGATAAACTATCCCACCTATGACAAGGAACTTTATGCCTTGGTACATAGTATGAAAAATTGGAAACACTACCTAATCGGCAAGGAGACCATCATCCATACAGATCATCAGCCCTTGTAGTACCTTTAGTCACAAATCAAGTTGCAACAGACTCATCATTTCATGTGGATGGGCTTTCTTCAATAGTTTCATCTGGTAATAAAGTATAAGAAGGGAACTAGCAATAAAGTGGCCAATATGCTATCTCGTCCTCTTTTTTTTGCTTCTGTTATTTTGCATAATGCTTCGTTATCTTTTGAGATTTATGTTGAACAATATGCTAACGATGATGACTTTAAGGAGGTTTATGAAAAACTAACCCATGGTTCACAGGTGGACAACTATCACTTGCAGGGGAAATTGTTGTATCACCTTGGTAAATTGTGTATTCCCACAGGGGAAAGAGTACATGTAATTCGAGAGGCCCACACCTCTCTTGTGTCTGGGCACTTTGGTGTTGAAAAGACTTTATGTCATGTAAAAAGATTTTGTTTTTGGCCTCATATGAAAAACATTATGACTCGCTATGTAAAGGGTTGTGTGATGTGTTCTGTTTCAAAGCCCCTATAATAGAAAACTCGGGCTCTACACACCACTCCCTATTTCGAGTCATCCATGGGAAAATGTGTCAATGGACTTTGTAGGAGGTTTGCCTTTGTCTAGGAAGAGTCATGACTATTTATATGTCATCATTGACTGTTTTAGAAAGATGTGTATTCTTTTCCCTGTAAAAAGTAGATTACTGCAGAGCAGATTGCTTCTCTTTTCTTTCAGCATGTTTGGGTCCAATTTGGATTACCCACATCAATTGTGTCAGATTTGGACTCTCGCTTTCTTGGAGAGTTTTGGACTATATTATGCAGGATGATGGACATTGGACACCAAAATGAAAAGAAGCATGACATTTCACTCGCAGAATAACGAACAGACAGAGGTTGTAAACCGTATCGTGGTACACTTATTACACGACTATTCTGGGAAACATCACAAGTTGTGGGATGAGCATCTTCCCTTTGTACAACATTCCTACAGCCAAGTAGTGGATTCATCTACACAACGTTCATCATTTGAGACATGTTTTGGTTACCTACCAAAGGACCCTTTTGATATGGTCTTTGGAAGGGAAGATGGCTCCAGTGGACGTAATGATAGGGAAAAATATCAGCAATTCATTCAGTGCATCCAATTGATTCACCAAGCAGTGCAAGAGTAGTTGGAGAAGAGTCAAGCTCGTTACAAGGCTCGACATGATAAACACCTAGTCGACCATCAATTCCAAGTGGATGACAAAGTGTGGTTCCACATCAGCAAAGACAGGATGAAGGGAGAAGGAAAGAAGTTGCGACCAATTTGGTATGGACCATTCACCATTTTAGAGAAGATTGGGAACAATGCCTTTTGTCTTGACTTGCCCGTATATATGTAGATGTACTCAGTAGTGAAAATGGGGAACCTAAATCTGTATGAACCACCTTGGATCATGAACACTGATGAGGTGGGAAAAGTTCCTACAATCGATGATTTTTCACCAGAATATCTCGATGAGTTTTCCGAAGACATCATCCTCGGTAGAATAACCAGGACTTCATAGCAAGGAGATGTAGAATACCTTCAAGTTGGTTTCAAGGGAATGCACCCCAGTAAGGCCATATAGCTGGAGAAAGAGAAAGTGAGGGAACAATTCACTCACTTGCTAATTGACTAATGAAAGCTTTTGGGGTCCAAAAGCTCCTCAATGGGGAGGATTGATCCAGGTGGATCTTTAGATACAATGGCATGGAAAATATTAGAAACCAAAGTGCTCAGAATGAAGTCAACTCAGGACCAGAGCATAGATCTCGTCATCATTTCAATGGCATGAACGGTATTTCAATCCAAGTCCAGAAGGTGAAGTTATAGTGAAAAGAAGGTTTCTTTATTCCTTAAGAAAATGAGGATTTTTCCTTTAAAAATGGGTTTAAGGCTTAAAAGGCAAAAATTGCAATCAAAGGATCCATGGAGGCAGACTTAAGAAGGTCGTAGCAAAATCCTTGATCGTCGATCTTCGATTAAATCAGCATTGGTGATCTGAGGGAAATCGGATCAGAGGAAGGTTATATATAAATATATTATATATATATATATATATATATATATATATATATATATTATATATATATATTGGTGATATCAGAGTAGGAAGGGGCCGACTTGCGACGCGATCAGTGATAAAGAACCGAGCCGATATGTGAGTGAGATGCTGATGCGATTGGCCGACGTCGATATTAGCAATCGACGATCGGTAGTTGGAAATCCTCGATTAACAATAATCTTGCACCCCCGATATGCCAATTGTGATGTCAGGCCCAGACCTGATAAGGAATATATGCCCGATTTAACAAGTTTTGAAATCTAGGTAAATGGATTTTTGCCAGATTTTAGTGTTTTCTTAGGGTTTTTGGTATTTATCTCTTCAACGATAAAGAGGCTATTTTTAAGGGTCGGTTGTTCCTGCCAATCCTTCCACTCCATTGGCCTCTATTTTGAACCAAGACAACCCCGATTTAAGTGGGATTTGTCCGAAAGACCCATTATAAAAGCCCAATGGTTGGAAAAGCATGGGGAGAGGAATTTGCAACACATTGTTTCGTTTAGAAGGAGGTTGATAGTGCACTTTGACTATTTTGCACAAGTTGTAAATTTTTTTAGCCCCTTTCCACACCACAGACGCATTGGTACTGCCCACTTCTCCATCTGAGGTCTCCATTTCACATCCATTTGTCAGAATGGAGGTATAAGCCTCTTATATGTAGCTGACGATTGTAATTCTCTTCTTTTCATGCCATTTAATATAAAGGCCTCCTTATTGTTCGAGTTGGGCCCAGAGATGTAGTCCGAATTGGACGAACTCCATTATCAAGTATTGGTGTCTTCTTTTTGTGCCTTTTATGTGCTTTCTTTTTCTTTTCTTGTGTGCACATTAAATTTCTATGTTAAGCCACAATTTTGCCTGTGATTCTTTTCATACATATATAAGTGAAAGTATCTTAGATTAATGTATCTCATTATATTATGTTTGGGTTTATTTTACAATGTTTATTTGATGCACGAATATATGTGATTATATATGTTAATTGAACGCAAGTAAATATATCATTTTACACGACGCTAACTGTGATTGATTGGCAAAGATAAGTAAAACACTTGAGAGAACTTGGGAACCTATACAATACATTGTCATAGCTGCATGAAAGTACCCGAACCATATATTAGGGCTGTGCGAAGGTCAATCGTACACCTTCGCGGAGGTACTGAAGGCCAGAATAAAGGGTAGAGTGATAGAGCCCTAAGGCTTAGCGACCTATGTGAAAGCAATGGTAGGGGGTACAAATCGACATCACAACCATCTCAGGGTGAAGAAACTTGGTTCCAACATCCTGCCATACTGCTTCAGGTGAGACTTCGGTCCATGCTTCATGGGTTCATGACGAAAGGACCAGTAGTGTAGGGATTTGTTTGGATGACTAATACTGAACCTGGGTCAGGGCCCACAAAGCCAACAAATGGTTCTGTTGTCGAGACCAAAATATGCATGAGAGATGTGTGATGTCGTATCACTAGAATCCAACTAAGAAAGAGAAAGAAGATTGGTTGGATAGGAAGATCCACAAATTCACGACGCAGGAGAAAAAAAATCCACTCTTGACAAAGGAACAGTGGTTAGATAGGTACCTATATACAGAAATCCATGAAATCTTTAGGAAGGTGCAGGCTCGACATTCCTATTATTTGGACCCTAGAGTTAGTACAAAGACTAGAAGCCTCTAAGGATAAGATCAGTCACACTGTTGATCATGAGCTTGATCATATCATGGGAGGGTTTGTGACAGAATTCACAATCGATACCTCAGTCAGTTACATCGAGGTGGAGTGGCACTTTTTAAAAGGTCTGCGAGGTAAGTACTTGAAGTCTTTAAATACTTGGATTAAGATGTTATTGTGCGAAAAATGGGTTATGCAGTTACCTTGATTTTCAGAGCTACGTAAAGTGGAAAGACTTATAGGAACGAAGGAGGAAAGGGTCTTGAATATAGCCCACTGATTTCACCTCCTTTGATTGATGAAGAAGGAGTAGCGCAGGCTTCTCCACGAAGTGCAGTTTAGTTGATAAAACAAGGGTTCTTGCGAATACCCGTCCACCCACACCACCTCCATCTTCACCATCGTCACCTGTGACTTTGCCCACATCACCTGCGACTTTGCCCACACCATCACCACCTCCACTACAGTTCAACATAGAGAATTCAGAGAAGTTACTTTTGTTTAAGGGCTTAGGAAATGAGGACTTGGACTAGTTTTGGTTCATCGTAAAAGTTCCATGGGAAGCTCAGGGTGTCATAGACGATCACATGAATAAGACGACATTGGTTAGTGCTTTGTAGAATCGTGCACTAACTTGGTACATTAAGTACTCTAATAATAACCCAAACGTGGGGTTGGCAGAGACCCAGGCCACGCTGAATAAAGAGTTTAGTAGGCCTAAATCTGAGGCATAGTCAATTGTGGAGTTCAAGGAAATCGCAATGAAACTAAGTAAGACAACTTGGGAATGGGATCAGAGATTGAAGTGTAAAACCCACAAAGCTAATATGAACTTAACATATGGACAACACCGTGAGTGGTTTGTTGCTTCGCTCCTACCTCACCTCAGGGTTGCGCTATAACAATAGAAGATTACAACTCAGGCAAAGGCCTTGGAGATTGCAATAAGATAGCATGAAACTCAGATGCAAGATCTAAATCTGGGGGTTTAGCAGATCCATAAACAGTTGCAAAATATTTTCCTCGAAATGCAAAGTCTGAAGCAGGACAGAAAAGTTCGACCGAAGGTGCACGAAGAGAAATGATGCCTGAAATGTAAGGTTCAGGGGCATGACAAAGACCACTGCCCAGTCTTTGCGAACTATATTACAAGAGGAGGACCGATGCCTTTGAGGCTGGAAGCCCAAGAAGGACTAAGCGTGGGGCCTATGTTGTGGTGCACTATATGTTAGGTAGTAGGGAAACATACGATTGATAATTGTCATTTGCTGCAAAATTTTGTACAAACACCACAAAAATTGTTCTATAACTTTTGTAGCTTGGTAGGGCATGATGAGCACAATTTCTGAAGTTATGAATTGATGATGGACAAAACACTTGCCTATAGAGTTTAGGAAGAAACACGACCTCATAACTAGAGCACTAGGATGGCGGGAGTAGGCCTTTAGGGGCATGGACGAGGCCAAGGCAGAGGACGACCTGGCAGAGGTCAGGGACAACTAATCTGTTACAATTGTGGAGGGCCAGGACACTATGCTCATGAATGCACTAACCCAACACATCCATTGTAAAAATATTTTACTTAGTTTGATCATGAGACTAAGGATTTCCCTACACTAATAGCAAGCATATGTGACAAAGGGGTGCCAGCACGCATCCAACTCAAAACTTGCAAATGACGAGGGCTGAGGCTCATGAAGAGGATTTGAATGTGAATATAGTGCTCTGAAGTGGAACTGCATTGGGAAATGATAAGGGGAAATAACCGGAGGACAGTGCATGGGTTTGTAAAGCTCTAGAGAAGGAAGTATAATTTGATTTGGACCACACATGTGAAATGTTCATGGATGCAAAGAAGAGCTTTGTTGAGGCCTCTACCTCAGGGAGCCGGGATAAGCTTGTTTAGGAAATGGACCCTTGTATGCTTATGAATTTTCTAGAGACCTACATGAATATGTTGTGCGATAGCAAGGCTATGAAGGGGTTATAGGAACTTATAAATAGATGTGTCAGAAACACTCCAGGTGAACTGCGCATGGTACAAAATATTGGCAAGAATAAAACAAGGACAAGATGTGAGATGAGACTGACCAAAAAGATAGGAGAATACAAAATGGATCAAGTCATTCTGGATATGGGGTCCGACATGAACGTTTTGCCAAAGTAGACATGGGAGCAGATGGGGAGACCTGTGTTGCAATGGTATTCGATTTAGTTAAGGATGGGAAATTAGTAGAAGATCATCCCCATGGGATGATTACATGGAGTAACTATAGATATTCAAGGTGTAAGCACATTGGCTGATTTTGAAGTAATAGAAATTGTGGATGATAGAAACCCCTACCCTGTGCTCTTGGGCATTGATTGGGCTACTGACATGAATGCGGTAATCAACCTAAGATGATATTTGAAAAGAAATCGCTTCGTGTAATAATACCCCTAGATCCTACTGAAGGATTGCGCTATACTGAACTAGTCTGTGATTATGAAACTGATGACGATTTAGACTGCATATATAAGACAACAATAGAAGACTAAGATTGGGTGAATCCAACAGTGGATGGATGAATTACATGGGATCATGAGAATTCCTACAGCTCAGACTCGAATGAAGAATTAGAGCACTCACATAATCGACTACATGAAGTAACCACGCTGAGTTGTAACATGATGACTCGTCGTTGTGCCATGTGTCGTTAGAAGTAAGAAATTTTCCCACTTATGATGGCTTGAATGATGTGGATGTGTTTTTGGATGCAGTTGAGAGGGAAGTACCAGAGAAGCAACGCTTCTAGGCTTTGGACTAGGCCTTGCGCACTACATCTGCAAAATGGTGGGGTATGTATAAGGGTAGTTTTGATGATTGGCATGAGTGTAGGAGGATGATGAGAATGCGCTTTGGGAAGCCGAAGGTACAAGTGACAGACAAGTATGACAGGAAGGATGATCCATGCACACACTTGGCTAAATGGGCTAAGGCCTATGGATTGAAGCCCCAACTTGAATGGGTGCACTTATTTTGTCACACCCTGGATGTCATTTCGATGAACTGGTACTTGGAGATAGAGCTCCACCTCGACACAAGAGAATGGGATATTCTACGTGAAGGGTTCATAATCACGTTCACCTTCGAAGATGGGTTTGACTATATTGACGAAGCACTACAAGAAGTTAAAGCAACAATCTCTAGAATACCGTAGGATCCTTTGGATCTAATTCAACCTGATTGGACTACTCAGTTGAGCCACGCACTAGAATGCTATAACGTGAATGCTAAAGAAGAAGATGAGGACCCACGAAAGATTAATATTCCTGAAATCGAGGGTCATTGCGAGGTCGAGGGAGTGTTGATCGAGAATTGTGATATAACTGTGCCACTGAAGACTAAACAGATAAATATTGGTACAAAGGTAGAGCCGAAATTCGTAAAGATTGGAGATTACTGGGAGGATGCAATAGTATATAAGGTCTCCAAATTACTCTGTGAATACCAATATTTCTTTCCTACCAAGTTCGCAAAGTTAAAGGGGATAATAGGAGACTTGGGCATTATGAGATCAAGTTAAAACCTGACGCGAAGCCGGTTAAGCAAAGACCTTACCATCTTAATCTGAAGTATAAGGAGAAGGTTCGCTTATAGTTAGATAAGATGTTCACGGTAGGAATGATTGAGCGTGTAGAAGAATCTAATTGGGTAAGCCCAATGGTCGTATAGGAAAAGAAGGAGAAGGATGAAATAAGGATATGCATAGATCTCAGGAAGTTGAATGATGCTTGTGTGCATGATCCTTTCACGACTCTGTTCATTGATGAGGTATTGGATAATGTAGGTGGCCAAGAAGCATACTCCTTCACTGATGTGTTCTCTAGGTAACATTAGATGAAAATTTCTCCTAAAGATAGAAGCAAGATGACCTTCATGACTGAATGGGGATGTTTTCAGTACATTGTCGTGCCTTTCATATTAAAGAATGCACCTGAAATTTTTTCGCACATAGTCATTGCTATATTCAAAGACTTCATTCGTAAGTTTCTGGAGGTGTACTTTGATGACTGGACTATGTTTGGTTGGTAAAACGCCATGTGGCTAGTTTGCGCTTAATGCTACACACCTATCGAAGATACTAGATTGCGCTCAATCTGAAGAAATGTCTGTTTTGTGTCACTTTTGGGACTTTTCTGGGTCATTTGATATGCAGACAAGGGTTGATGGTAGATCCTGCAAAGATCACTATGATACTTAACATGGAGGTGCTAAGGAGTGTGAAATAGTTGTGTGCAACCTTGGGACATACTGGGTACTATAGGAAGTTTATCAAGGGCTATGCCCAGATCACCGTGCATATGGAGAAGTTGTTGAAAAAGGATGTCATGTTCTGTTGGAATGAGGACTGTCATAAAAGATTGGATTTACTGAAGGGAAAAATGGTCACCGCGCTGATTTTAGTCTTCTCGGATTGGAAGGAGTTTCATGTAAATGCAAACACATCTTTTATAACCTTGGGAGCAGTGTTGACATAAGCTGGCAGAGGAGAATTGGACCATCCTATAGCGTTCACAAGCAGGAGGTTATCTAAGGTTGAGAAGAACTATTCCACCACCGAGCGTGAAGGACTGGCCATGGTATATGTGCTCCAGAAGTTTAGACAATATTTGCCGGGTGGACATTTTAAGATGTATATAGATCATTTTGCATTGAAATACCTGGTCAATAAGCTTGTTTTGGGGGGGAGAATTTGTAGGTGGTTATTATTGTTCCAGGAGTATGATTTTGAAGTTATTGTGAAGCCTGGATGATTGAATGCAGGATCAGACCATCTGTTGTGCACCAAAATGGGGGATGATCCCACTAGTTTGTAGGAGGGATTGCCTGATGCGTAGCTCTTTGTAGTGTGCATCGAGGATGGTCACTTTGAAGATATCATACACTTCCTAATGACTGAAATTGTCTCGTAAGGCTACACCGTCCAACAGAAAAAGGAGTTAGTGGTGTGTGCGGTAGAATTTTCTATCATTGCTGGAATTCTATACAAAATGGCAGGGAAAATTTTAAGGATGGAAAATTTTCTTGAACTTTAAAACATTGGCGAATCTCACTAATCCCTAATATGAAAACTATAAAATGTTTATTGATATATTTGTAAAATTATTCAAATTTATAATCATTTTATATATAGTCTCTATATAACGTTGGCGATTTTTAAGGTAAAATAATTTTATATTCTAAAATTTGGGCGAATCATCTTTTATAAAAATGGAAATTGGCGAATCTTTTTGTGGAAAAATAATGGAAAATTAGCCCACTGGGCGAATATTAGCCCCTAAAATTTTCCATGCAAAATGGGGTCTGATGAAGTATTTTGAAGATATGTACCAGAGTTTGAAAGAAGCAGTATCCTTGTGGATGCTCATGGGGGTGCCACAGGAGGGCATTAAGGAAGGGAAACCACACAAAATATTCTCCACGTAGGTTTGTGTTGGCCAACCCTCCATCAGGATTCAAAAGATTTTTGTAGGGCATGCGACATGTGTCAAAGGGCTAGTAGGCCATCGCAAAGGGATGAGCTGCCTTTGAACCCATAGATGACATTACAACCTTTCGAGAAATGGGTGATAGAGCTTGTGGGACGCATTCAGCCTCAAGGAAAGAAGACGGGTGTGTGGTACATTATCACCGCGACTGAGTATTTGACTTGATGGGTAGAGGCACAGCCTATGAAGGATTGCATAGGCGTGATTGTTGCAAAGTTTCTCTTTGAATATGTATTGACATGATTTGGGTGTCGAAATATTTTGATGAGTGATCATGGTACACACTTCCTGAACGAAACAATCAGTGCACTTATGAAGGAATTTTAGGTATATCACGAGAAAATGATGCCTTATCACCTACAGGCTAATGGGATAGTAGAAGCATTCAATAAGGTACTAGAGAATGCTCTGAACAAGGTTTGCAATGCTCAGGGAAGTGATTGGGACCTATGCATACCCACAGTACTATGGGCCTATCGAACGACATGCAAAAATTTTACTGGACAACCACCCTTTAGGCTTGTATATGGTGTTGTAGCAGTGATACCCATGGAATACATTGTGCCTAGTTTGCACATAGCAGTACTCACGGGTATGACGGATCGTGGAGCCCTGGAAGACAGGCTCACACAACTTGCTGAGCTTGAGGAAGAAAGATTTCTGGCTGGATTTCACCAACAATTCCAAAAGAAATGTGAAAAAGCATGGCATGATTGGCACATTAAACTGTACACCTTTAAGGTAAATGACCTAGTTTTGTTATATGATAGCAAGTTTGATAAATTTCTAGGGAAATTCAGGATGCACTGGCAAGGGCCCTATGTCATTAAGGAAATTACTGATGGTGGAGAAGTTCAGTTGGTTAAATTGAATGGAGATCCCTTCCCAGGAAAGGTGAATGGTAGCCGATTGAAACCATACATCGACGATCCAGCCAGGTGACTATATGAAGGTAGAATAGTTTTAGTGCTCCAGGCAGCTGAAAGGAGGCGTAGGAATATAAACTACACTACCCAGTTGGGGAACTCTGTGATTGGAGGATTGTGTAGAACGAGGAGATGTCAGAGTGTTTGCGTCAGTGAGGAGAGAGCTGTCCCACCCAAGGAAAAATCACACAGGTCAGCCGGAAAGTGACTGTTAAGGTCATTGTTCATGATTTGATGATGAGAATGCGGCCAAATGGAGTGGGCAACCAACATTTAAGACAAAATTTATGGGTAATATCCTTCGAAATCTGTCACCAATCCAGCATTAATGAATCGAATGTGGGGTGAACATTCGGATTTGAATTCAAAATGGCTTATAAATTACATGTGGCTACCCAATGAAAAACACTTTGGAAATTTGAGCATTGAGTTGATGAGCTCTTAGACGTGCATGAACCACACATTTTTCAAAGATTTTCTTAACTACCCAGTGTTTGATCAATTTCCATAGTCCGACCACAGTTTCATCCATGATTTTATCCCAGGATTTCGAAGCTATCGATGCCGAAGCAGTGACAGGTGAGGGTGTTGTGCCAGAGGTTGTCATGGAGGCAGAGGGAGCTGCTCCAAAGGTTGCATAGGTACTAGTTGAAATCCCCAAGTCACCACAGATGCCTAGACTGAAGCCTAACCCAACCGAGGAGAGTACGAATGATAAGAAGGGCAAGCAAGCTACGATACCAGTGCACACATCACCTAGAAGAAACCCATAGAAGGAAAAGCCCACCACACAAGAAAAAGGTAAAACTATTAACTTGGAGCCGAAGGAGGAAGACATTGAGGACATCCTAATGGATGATTAGGATTTTGGGGTGGAAGTGGAGGGCGTTGAAGTCGAGGGTTCTGACCCTATCACTAAGTTGCCTGAATACGTCCCTCTATGCAAGGGAAAGACAAAGATGTCGAAGGACATCGACGAATGCAAGGTCTCCCTGCACATACCTCTGTTGTCGGACGAGATTGCCTTTGAAGGACCGTGCTTGGGGCGAGTTCCACTATTGAAACTAGAAGATTGGGACTTAGCTGACATAGTTCCTGCACGTGGCAACAGAATAACTAATGCACCACGTTGTTCACACAACCACCAGGATGACTGCAATGGAATTGCGGAAGTGGCTCAGGGGTGTAGACAAGGTAGGTATTCTCAACATGCTATGGGTGCCACACTACAATCACACATCCATTATAGTATTGGTCATCAAGAAGCTGCTATTCTTGGTGCACGATGGGTGTCTTCGGTTGGACGAGCCAATACCCATCACCAATAGGTTGATCCATAGGATCATATGACTTCCCTATACAGGGGAAAATCTGGCCATGATGTTTGGCGGAAAAGGTGGTGAGTAGGCCCTCGTAGAGGCCATGAAGGAGAAATTCAAGCTCGTGAAGAAGCCACTAGGCTATGCAATCTCGAGGATCCTGTGGTCAAGGTTGTCACGCATATTTTGGCAGGAAAAGTTATGAGGAAGTGACGCGCAGATGAAGTGTCGGTGCCTATCGTCACTCTAGTATCACAATACATCAAAGGAGTCTAGTTTAATTGGGTGCACTATCTTTGTGGTGAGTTCCTTGTGAACTACCACGAGGCATAGGAGCTTAGCAAGACCTTCCACTATGCATGGCTCTTGCTATCCATTGTGCTGGTAGCGTGGGAGCTGCTTGAAGATAATCAATTCCTCTCAGTCAAGTCGGACCTACCAGAAGCAGTGAAGTACATTTCGTTGTGGGTGACCAAGGATGCTCAGCGCATCAAAGATAGCAAGATCTTCTGGATCTTGATGGAAATGAATATATGCATGGCTATCAACCACAAGCCACAATTGTTTCCTACTATTTTTTCCAAACTACAGGAGTACATGGAGTTCAAGGCAGAATTTTAGCACATATCGATTAGGGCATGGAAGGACCCTGAGTACAAGTGGCATGAGTTACCTTAGTTGGTCACCGAAAATGCAATCGATGCAGTTCTTGATCACTGGCTGGCAGAGTGGCACACTACCTCAGACTTGGCAGTGGGATCGAGCAAGTCAACCATGCAGCACAAAAATGAGGAGGCCAAGCTCAAGATAGCACAACTACCTGAGAATAGGAATAAGGAGGCTGCTGACAAGGCCCAGTCAGAGTGCGATGCCACTTAGCAAGTGGAAAAGCAGAAAGGTGGAGTAGAGCATGGCTCTGACAAAGGTGTGAGATCATCTTCGCCCGAAATAGAGGAAGAAACAGACAAGGAAACAGAGCAGCATGGAGCGGACCCACAGGCAGTGTCGTACCACATCAAGAATCCTAGGGGACAAGAAAAATTTGGGCCTTGAAAGAAATCGAAGGCCAGTAAGACCTTGCTGGACCCAACCACCCTAACAGAGGGAGATTTGAATGACATTGGAGACAGGGTGCGGGATGTCACCACAAAGGTACTGCAGTAGTTCGAGCAATAGTAGCAGTAAGTATTGGGGACCATCCAAATGAGTCTGCATGGGCTCTAGATCCATGCATCATAGGTTGGCATGGTGTTCGCTAGCCTCGCCATCGGTACTTCAGAGGCCACTAGGTTGCTGTGTGTTGCGTGTGAAGGACTCCCTAGTGATAGTGCTACCATATGGAACACTCACCACATAAAATGAAGCTAATAGGCCCACTATCAGCGCCCTCAAGGGAGTAGGGCTAAACTTGGTAGCGATTCTTAGCAAGGCGCTCCACCTACTACAAGATGGAGTGATCACGGAGCTAAGGGCCCACAAATAGTGTGCCTTAAAGTTGATCAGTGAACAACAGATCAATAATGTGTAATTGGCCCTACAACAAGCCTCTGCCATCACCACGATGACTGAGGTAACTGACTGACATGGAAAATTTTAGGGGCGAATGTTCGTCCTTTGGCGAAATTAAAGGGTTTTAAATTTTTAGTGGGTGAATATTTTGTATCATAGTACATTTTTACAAATCACCTCAAATAACCCACCTTATTTTAAGGGAGGGTAAAAAATGTAAATTTAGCCCTTGAAATTAGGAGTTACAACCTTCCATTCACCCATTTTCAAGAATAGGTTTTATTTAAGTGAATTCCTATGGGCCAAATACCATATTTGTAAAAGAGGTATGGTAAATTAATAAAAATATAAATAAACTAGAGGTATGGTAAACAGATAAAACATTTTTTTTTTTATATTTACTCCATAAGTCACCTTATATACATGCAAGGGTGTAAACAAATAAAAATATAAGTAAAGTGGATGTATGGTAAATAAATAAAACGTCTTTTTATACTTACTCAAAGGGTATGGTAAATAAATAAAAATATAAATAAACTAGACGCATGGTAAATAAATAAAACCTCTTTTTATATTTAGTCCATAACCCTCGTTCTATTTATGAAGGCTCAAGAAAGAGGTTTTATTTAAGTGAATCCTATGGCCAAATACCATATTTGTAAAAGAGGTATGGTAAATTAATAAAAATATAAATAAACTAGAGGTATGGTAAACAGATAAAACATTTTTTTTTTTATATTTACTCCATAAGTCACCTTATATTTACAAACACTAAAAAAAATGCATTATATTTAGGTGAAACCTATGGGCAAAATACTATGGGAAAAATACCATGGACTAGATTACTATTAATACCATGCAAAAAAAATTATTAACCCTAATATTAGTATTAATAAAAATAAAAATAGCACATGGTATTGACCCATGGTATTCACCTGGAA
>APFE031680313.1:211617-221947 GCA_000404065.3 Pinus taeda | reverse complement strand
AGGTTATGCTTTACTATTTCACAGAATTTCTTACAATCTTTCCATAAGTATTGATTTGTAATCTCAGTCACTGAGGGATGACTGTAATGAAAAAGGTAATATTCCATGGTTTGAAGTTCCCCTCTTACTAAATATTTAAATATATCACCACAATTTAACTGTTAGTTAAAGGAATTGTATTTGATTTGTAAACAATTCATTGCTTGATTTATAGATTTTGATTTTTTCCCTTTTTTATTTTTTCTCAGATTTGGTATGAGATATCTTCCAAGATTTGGGTTCCCTAGTTTCCCCACCATAGCTACAAGGTTCAGATGCTATCATTAAATATTCTCAGAACGTTACAACTTTTCTAGTAAGTGTGCTTTGAAACATTGTCGCTGCTTTTCCATGGTGTTAATGCAAATAAGAACTACAACTAGTGCCATTATTTAGATTAAGTGCCAAAATCTAGGTGGTCTTGTAACGATAGAGTGATTGTTTCCTAGCTACTAAGGCCATATGCATTTTTATCTGTTATGTTGTCCTGAGATATTGAAATTCAGAATAAGAATTGAGGTCTCATTTCCACTGTAGATTGTAGTTAGTTTCTTGAACATAATATATAGTAGATTATATTTTAATAATAAACTATGGATGTGATCCCTCGCAGGAAAGGAAATTCAAAGTGACTTTGATTTCACATTGATTTGTCAAAACATCCACACAGGAAAGGAGATTCAAAGTGACACTGATTTCACACTGATTTGTCAAAATGGAGGCAAGAGAAAAGGAAACTTTGTATTCAATGATGCTCTTAATTTCATATGTACATGCACAAACATATTAGTAGAAAATATTGAATGGTTGCCTAAGTAATATTTTCCATTCCACTACATTCTTTACAGCTTGTAAATAATAACTCAGAACAATTCATTACACTACTTTTTATTCTTTATTAATCACTGGTTAAGATTTTGATATTGAACTGGCTAAGATTTTTCTTCCTTCTGTGAGATTGTGTGTTCTATAATGCTTCTTTTCCATTCACTGTGTATAGCATATAAAATGTGTCTAATGGAGTAGGAAGATTGGAAAGTCTTCTGAACCTTGAACTATGTTACAAGGCAGAAAACCAACGGGGCAGGGTAGGTGCATCCCCACAAAGGGGTCACAATTACCAAAGTCGGTATTGGCTAGTGCCTTGAGCTAGAAAATTTCCTTTACCCTTGTATTAACAGTGATTCTGGAGAGGATTCTAATATTATCTTTATAAGATTTATATCAGTTAAGATTGATGAATAAAATTCATGAGACATGAGCTAGGATGTCCTTGCAAGGTAGTTGTTGATTATTGGAAGCTATGATGGCCATTATGTCAGGCCAGGTGGTCGCACTCCCTTGATCATGAGCATGATTGTGATCAAGATGGAAGACTTCATAGTCTAGATTGATTGTCTAGCAGTGATAGTTAGTGGGCTCATTCACAAAAGCTTCTATTTCACTAATCCTTTTTATAGAGTTGTCAGATTCAATTTCCAAAGGTTTTAATTACACTAGAGAGTTGAGTTCTGAGAGAGTTGTGATTCACAGTGTTAAGTATAGCAGCTATGACACTTGAATGAAGACAAGCATAGTAGATGTATTAGACTCTGTTATAAGCTTAACTGCATATTATAAGGGACTTGGTTGGATTTTTTATAATTTTATAAACAAGTTCCATGTCGTGGAAATATGAAAAAAAAATAGTGATATTGCCACCATGTGGCTCTTTTCATATATGGTTTTATACTTTTTCAAAAAATTCTCTAAGAGTTCACAATGCTAAGATTCACTAGGACCTTACAAATTTTTATTATTAGTGAAAGACTCGCTAAGATCTTACAATATTTTATAATTGAGTAAAATATTCGCCATGCCTGGTGAGAGATTCGCCAGAAAATTATATATACATATTATATTATTGATAAAATTACCTTCCCTTTTTCCTATATACCATGGAGATTCACCCATTTATTATACATATAAATTTAGTGGGGGTTCTTAAAATTTTCCCTGCTAACTAAAACAAGCGAATAGTTTAGGTCGTGGAGGAAGCATGCCAAATGGTCTCGGAGTTGGCCATTCCTGAGGGAGAACCGGTAGAGGTTCACATTCACAAGCTTGCTACAGGGGTGCACGATGTTCGCATGGAGTTGGCTAAGGTTTAGCTAGAGTTGAACCTACAGATTGCAGATTTACAGTTGAAGGCTTAGCCTTCGACTTCACCGGATGTAAAGGAGCAGTGCGCAATCGTTGTCACAGAGACGATAGTGACAGTAGACAGTGTAGTAGCAGACTGCAATGGCTATTTGAACAATCGTTTGAGGTCCTAACTAATCTGCAGGAGGATCCTAATGTACAGTGACTGCAGAAGGAAGTGCAAGAATTGCAGTAATGCTATAACGAGGTAAAATGAATAGCACACACTGTCACTCTCACACAGAGACTAGTGAAGTTGTAGGAGGCAAAAACATTGAAGGAACATGTAGATGCAGCACAACACAAAGAGGAAATGTTGAAGGCGCGCTTGAAGCGTTTGTTGGATGAAGATTATTTAGTCATGGCCTCCATTGAAGGCATGCTTGCTAGTCTGCAAGCAACTTAGTAGAAGCTTTAGGCTAACAGTTCAGGACCAGCGACAGAGTATTTGGTTTAAGAAGTGAAGTAGGTGGCCACACAATGCACCGCCGAGGTTGTTGTCATACAGGTTGAGCTGGGAGGTCTTCACGCCAAGATCTCCATGCCCGCAGAGTGACTGCAGGGGGAGTCAACATGTTTGTGTTGGGGGCCTGTTGGGAACGGGTTCGCCCAAGAGTAGATTTGGGGCTAAAATCCCATGTTTTGGAACAATTTTGTAGTAAAGTTGTAAATTCTCTGCATTTTGTGGTCACAGATCGCAATGGTGTCAAGAGTCATAAAGGGTTGTCTACCCTTATTTTGTAAAAGTGTCAAGTTAGATATAAATATCCACCCATGGTCTGGAGACCATGGGATTGTATAAAAAGGAGCTAAGTAATAAGCTCTAAGAGAGAGAGAAGAGTTAAGCATGGGAATTTTTGTAGACAAGTCTAAGTGGTTCGAGTCTTAGTGTAGATAGAGGCTCTACAATTGAGTGCATAGAGGCCTACGGTGGAAGTCTGTAGTTGAGTGTGAGGACCCTTGCAGCTATGTGGGAAGGGTGGATAGAATCTGTACTAAACTGGAAGATATCATTAAAGAGAAAATATTATGCAATTACTGTATATTTAGTCTCTATTAATGCCTTTGATTATATTATGTTTGGGTTTATTTTATAATGTTTATTTGATGCATGAATATATGTGATTATATTTGTTAATTGAATGCAAGTAAAGATATTAGTTTGCGCGATGCTAATTGTGATTGATTGGTATAGATAAGTAAAGAACTTGAGATAACTTGGGAACCTATATAATACATTGTCATAGCTGTAAGAAAGTACCTGAACCACGGGTTACGGTTGCGCAAAGGTCAATCGTACACCTTCGTAGAGGTACTGAAGGACATAATAAAGGGTAGACTGGTAGAGTCATAAGGCTTAGTGACCTGTGCGAAAGCATGGGTAGGTGGTACAAACTGACATCAGGACCATCTCAGGGTGCAGAAACTTCGTTCTGGGATCCCCCCATACTGCTTCAGGTGAGACTTTAGTCCACGCTCTGCAGGTTGATGTCGAAAGGGCCAGTAGTGAAGGGATTTATTTGGCTAACTAACGCTGAACCTAGGTCAGGGCCCACAAAGCCAACACCTTTCAAGAGAAAACCCAACTAGAAGATGAGGTCACTTCACTCACCTTTTTTAACTAGAAATATGGTTGTAGGTATAAAGAAGTAATGTATGTTTCTCATGGGCTGCTATAGTGCATAGATCCTCTTTTTGTGACAATTCTCTAAGAATTCCATGTAGAGGAATTCAGACCAGTTTAAACTAGATCTCCTCCACACACTTCTCGGCCAGTACGACCACTGAAGTAGGTACCTTGTCTGTGCGACATTTGCACATAAATTTTCCTGTGAGGATTTGGGTTGCCATGTGTACCACTTTGTTCTTTATGCTGGAGATGGCATAAACCCTCTTCTTCTTTTCCAACTTGTACTTTGTCTTCATGGCCTCCACGAGGGCCAAATCACTGGCCTTTCCTTCCGATATGGTCGCGGGGTCCTTTCCTTTGTATGGAATCTAGGAAATGTGATGAATCGGATCAGCCGTGATGGGGATGGGCTCCTCCAACCATAAATACCCATCATGCACAAGGTAGAATAACTATCTAATGGAAAAAATGGTTATTGGGGTCCGGTGGAAATGCTCACACAAAGTAGGTTCATCATCCGACCTTCTCCACACTGCGTAACCACTTCCGCTGCTCTAATGTTGTCACCACCTCTGTGGTGTTCTGCTTCATGGGGTTTTTGGTCTCCAAGTGAGGGAACTTCTCGTAGTCAGCGAGGTCCCAATCTTCAAATTTCATGGGTGGCATGCGGCCCAGGTGTGTGCCTTCAAACATAATTCCATCTGGGAGGAGTGGGGTCTAGAGTGGAATCTTGGTCTCGTCCAGGTCCTTGGGCACTTTGGCCTTCCGTTTTCGTGGGCGGACATAGGCGGGCAGTTTTGTTGCAGAGAGCATTGTTGGAAATAATACTGAGAGGGGGGGGTGAATCAGTGTTAGCAACTTAACAATATTTAATTTCCATAAACAGATTTGTATAGGCTACTTCTGTTAATGAAACTTGCATATATATGCAACTGTGTGTAGAGAAACTAGTGTATACCTTGTAAACTTATTATTTAGTCAGTTGATGTTTAATCTATGTATCAGAACCATATAAGTAGTAACAGGTATAGTAAAAATAGAGCAGACAATCACACATAAGAACACAAATATAAGGTGGAAACCCAATGTGGGTGAAAACCACCTGTTGCAATTTGTCTCTATCTTCTTTTAATAAGAAACTTTTTTTACAATATTTTTGTACTGGTGCAGTCTTATACCAGTATGCAGGCTTCTACCTGTAGAAGGCTACAACCTTCTCTCATTCTCTAGCTTCTCCTGGAAGGGAGCTACAACCCCCTTAGCTTTTGTACTAGCTAATGTACTAGTACGTAGGTGCTGACCTACAGAAGGCTACAACCTTCTCTCATTCTCTAGCTTCTCCTGGAAGGGAGCTACAACCCCCTTAGCTTTTGTACTAGCTAATGTACTAGTACGTAGGTGCTGACCTACAGAAGGCTACAACCTTCTCTTTTCTTCCAGGGACCACGTTTCATAAATTTTCAGACTGAATCCATCAATAACATCAATCAAACATCAAATATACTTGCATTAATCAATCTCCTTTGCAGCAACCAAAATTGAATCAAACAATCACTTTTCTAAAAGTTGTAACTAGAACACAGTAACAGTAACCAGAACCCAATGCAAAACCCAAAACACTGCAACAACAAACAGAAGTAGCTAAAACATATTTTATGATATGTACGCTACTTCAATGTGTCAAACTTGCATTCATAAGCTGTTATCGGAAGGCAAACCTACGTATATGCTATTTTGAAATGCCGAACCAGTGTGTATACGTTGCCTTTGCTATATTGAACCTGCGTACAGATCTGTAAAAGATGATTTAACCTTTACAACTATTCAGACATCAGTTATACCGAGATCATCAGATTTATAGATTACGACACGTGCCAATAAAATATCAAAACCACACAAAAATACTTCTCTTCAAGCCTAAAGATCTTGACCCATCAATAGAACATTATCCTTCTTTAAGTACTCAGGTTCCTCCTTGATTCAGATCCAGCTATGCAGCATAACCTAATGACTAGTAGTCTAGATCTTGCTCTTCATGAGATATTCAATACTTGAGTGCCTTTGCCTAATGATCTCCTCCTCCTTTTATAGTCTTAGGCCTTACTCAATACCATGGCCCAAAACAACTTTAGAATTAATACCTTGGACCAAATACTTGGGGTCAATACTTCAGAAAAGATACCTTGGACCAATACCATGGGTCAAAATACCAAGGACCAAATACCACGAACCAAAGCCAAGTTCTCCAACATGTACGTTCTTTTCCTTGCGTGAAAGTGTGTGTATACACATATGTACCTTTTGGTCACCAAATCCACGTGTATATGCGGTTTGGTCAAGGGGAAACTACGTATTCCTCTTTTTCCTTCATTCTGTGATCCTGACCTGTGATCTATCATTTGAGTGAGTTGCCATCAAGGACAACACCTATGTCATAGCGCCAAACCTGTGTCGTAATGCCAACAATCTCCCCCTTTGGACTTGATGGCAACCCCAATTCATTCTCCCCCTTTGTAATCAAGGGCAAAGGGTTATGCTCCCCTTCAGTACATGTTGAATTCTATGATATGCTGAAGTATGCTATTCATGCTCCCCATATCTATAACTACAAATTGCAAAAAGATGTTCTACAAGAAGAACATGACTCTACACATCATAAATGACCTTCCTATCACCAAAGGCTCATACATACATCCATCTCCCAACCAAGTGGGGATACATCAAAAGTTTATACATGATAAAACAAGAACATTACATCATCCATCCCAGGCATAGTGGGGAAATAAAATGGGTCGTTACATGAACTTTATACATAACATAGAGACAAAATAAGACTATGATAGTCATTAACAACTATCATCAGCAACATCTATTAATCACCATCTAGACCAGAAATCGTGATCTCCCTCTACACCTGTTCCACCTGAATAAAAAAAAAACTATGAAATTGTACGAAGATCTTCTAAGGTAATGCCAATAAGTATATGCCCCCCCTAAAACTATGCCAGATGATCACTATTAGACCCATAACATACTCTTTTCATCCTGAGTCTGGCCCACTGATATTCTTCAAACCAACATATACGCAGATGTATCCACAGAAACTAGCGTTTGTACGCGGATACGCTTCATGAAACTCGTGTACAACCACTGTTCTCTGAAACAGATAAGTGTCAACAACAAGATGATGCATCAACTACTCCCAGCTTCTATCTAAGGTATTCAAATGTCTCTTTTGGTAGTGGTTTGGTGAATATATCAACAAATTGTTCCTTGGAGGGAACATACTCCGATTTGACCTTTTGTTCAAGCACTTGTTCCCAGAGAAAATGATATTTGATAGGTATGTGTTTGGTCTTGGAATGCATGACTGGATTCTTTGAGATAATGATTGCATTTTTATTATCTCATAGAATGGAGATGGGTGGAGTACATGTGATCTAAATGTCTTGCAATGTTTACATCATCCAAAGGAGTTGTGTGCAACAAGATGCAGTAGCGACATATTCTGCTTTAGTTGTAGATAATGCAATTGAAAATTTTTTCTTGTTGAACCAAGACACTAATCTGGAACCCATATAGAATGCACCACCATTAGTGCTTTTTCTATCATCCACGCTTCCTGCCCAATCTGCATTTGTATATGCATGAAGTGTAAGATCTATATCTCTAGGATACCATAAACCAAAGCTTTGTGTTCCTTGAAGATATTTGAAAATCCTTTTGACTGCCTGAAGGTGTGCTTCCTTTGGATTTGCTTGGAATCTTCCAACTATTCCCACTGCATGCGTGATGTCTGGTTGGGTACCTATTAGATAGAGCAGACTACCAATCATGGATCTGTAGTTTGGTTGATGTAATTGTTAGGATATTCCGACACATAGGAAATAGTTAAGTTCAACTTGGTCTAGTATAGAGTTAGTTATAGAGTTAGGTAAAGTGTGTTTCTTTACCGTTGTACATTATGTAACTTACAATCCGACGGTCACGATATGTAGCGATCCGACGGTTCATTCTCTCCTCGGTATTATCGACAGTTGATCCATGGCTTGACACCTGATTGGTCCATGAATTCTATTTAAAGCGCATGGAGGGTCATTTGTAGGTTCACCGTGCATGAGAGAAGCTTATGTAAATTTTCATTCTTTTATTAATAAATTGCCTGTAGTAGCCACGCTGGCGCAGGCCGTGGACTGTTTCCCTCTCTGAGGGTTTTAACCACGTCAAAATCTGGTGTATTGATCTGTGATCTGTTTGTAAGTGTTTTCCTTTTGGTGTTCTGTCTGAGGAACTTACCTTGTAAAGTCCTACATGGTATCAGAGCTATTTCAGGGCCGTGTCAGTTGGTGATCCAAATCTGAAGCTGGTAGAACTGCATGCGGCTGTTGTTTCCTAGATCTACTGTTTCTGACTGCTTTCGGGCCGAGAGGACTGCTCTGTTGTGTTCAGAGCATCTGTTCCAGTGAGGAACCCCTTTCGTTTCACGCGAAAAGATTTCCGGTAGCCCTATCTGCGTCATTTTTAATATTTGGAGGTATACAGTGTTTATCTGCAGTTTACTGTTATTTTCTCTCTGGTTATTTTGGCTTCTGTTTATTTAGCCTTTTTTTATTACCGGATCTATACCTTTCATTTCTGTGTATGCTCTTTGCCCTGCGACTCTGTGCGATCTGGGCAAATCAGAAACAGAAAGGAAGTTTTTTTTCTCTGATGCGTATGCTCTTTTCCCTGCACCTTAGTGTGATCTTGGAAAATCAGAAACATTGAGAAAAATATTTAGTTTCCGGCTAAAACTAACTTCGAGCCGTAAGGTTCTTTTTTCTTTGCATATTCGTGTTGGGTTTTGTGTTTTTGTTTTGTAGGAAAAAAAGAGCTTTCTCAAGGCAAGCACGCAACCCAAGCCCCCCCCCCCCCCTCTCTCTCTCTCTCTCTCTCAAATTTTTTGTATAACTCAATTCGTTCAAAGCTATTTTAAGAGAGTAGAGGTCTTGGGTTCAAATCTCCATTTTGTGGGGGCGTTTTTTTCATTCCCACACATTTGTGCACTTTGCCGGCAACTTCAACAATTGTTTTTCAAAAAGCCATAACTTCTTCATTCGGAAGCCCTTTTCAGAGCCGTTTTTTTTAAAACAGCCTAATTTTTCGAGATCTATCCATTGGAACACTTACTTTCAGCATCTTCAGCTTCAGTTTTTTTTTAAAATGGAGAGTCCATGCCAAGTCATTCTTGACAGCACTAACTACTTCCAATGGGTATCCTACATGGAAGATTTACTTAGAAGTAAAGGTCTCTACAGAATAGCCACGGGCCAAGAGAAGAAACCAAAAGATGAAGACAAGTTTGCAAAATGGGAAAATAGACAAGATCAAGCACGTGGTTTGATAGGGATGTTTATTTCTCCTGATCTTAGATTCCATATTGCAGAACTTGATACTCCTCATGAAGCATTGGAACAAATCACTAAGTTTTTGGGATTAAAAATGAAATTAGAGCCCATCAACTTGAAAATGAGTTGCTTACATTGGATCCTAATAATTTTTCTTGCATTGAAGATTTCTTGTCCAAATTCAAGACCCTTAGATACCTCTTGGAAGGTGTCAAGATTAAGAAAGAAGATAGTAACCTTATTTATTCCATCCTTACTAAGTTGGGACCAGCCTACTCTGTATTTGTTTCCACCTTCCATTCTACAAGGGAAGCTTTCATTTGTCAAGGAAAAGACTACAAAGCCCCTTCCTTTGACTCTTTTTGTGATTCTTTAATAAGAGAACAAGAAAAACTCTTACACCTTGGTCTTCTTAATCTTGGAAACTCTTCCAAGAAAGCGTTAGCCGCCAAGCAGCAACCAAATTTAAAGAATCCTAAGAAGTCATATCCTAAAAAGAATGGTCCTAAACCAAACAAGGGTCCTAAGAAAACTCAGTCTCAAAATGAAAGATCATTTCAGCAAAAATGATAAGACCAATAAAAACAAATGGAAGAAGACTGATCGCCATTGTAACTTTTGTAATCGAGATGGCCACTTAGAATCTAAATGCTTTAAGAAGATGGAAGTCTTGGAAGCCGCAATGAAGAAACATAACATCCATGTGGAGCATTCTTCTACTTCAACTTCAACTTCATCTTCAGGAATGGCACTTTCTGCATGTCGTTGTCAATCATCTCAGTCTGGTTATGCATTACATGTATCTTCTTCTTCTCATTCTCATGAGTGGCTCATTGATTCTGGAGCCTCTTATCACATGGCCAAAAACAAAGCCATGTTTTCTTCTTTAAATGATTGTAACACCAAAATATATATGTTGGTGATGATAGATCTCTTAATGTTGTAGGGACTGGAACTGTTCATCTAGACAATGGTCAGTTTAATGATGTATTATGTGTTCCAACCTTATCCAGCAAGCTTCTATCTGTATATCAGCTAACTCATTCAGGTGAAGGTAAAATTGTTGAATTTTCACCTCATGATGTTGTAATCA
>APFE031680313.1:174702-209704 GCA_000404065.3 Pinus taeda | reverse complement strand
TAGCTTTCTTTTAGAATCTGGCTTTTCTAGGTGTTATTCTGACAATACTGTCTACACCAAGAAAGTGGGCAACTCTCTTATCATCCTTGTTCTTTATGTTGATGATCTTATTCTTACTGGTAGTGATCCCAACCTTATAAACCATGTGAAGTCCAGCCTTAAAAAAAAATTTGAAATGACAGACTTAGGACACTTACACTATTTTCTCGGTCTTCAAGTCTTGCAATCCAAGGAGGGTATTTCCCTTTCCCAGTCCAAGTATGCTTGTGATATTCTTCGTCATTTTCACATGGAAGAATGTAAGCCAGCCCCTTCTCCCTTTCAGTCTGGGGTCAAACTTTCAGTCTCTTGTACTTCTCCTGAAGTTGATGCTACCTTATACCGTCAACTTGTAGGAAAAATCTTGAACTATTTTTACTCCTTAGGTTGTACTTCTTATTTACTTCAAAGATTGCAGAATCATAACCTTGTTTATAATCAAATGACTCCCTAGACTAGACTTGCAATTGCTACAGCATATGCAATTCTTGATCATCTTGGGTCAGAAAAACAACACCTTCATCATCTAATCCCATCAGGTTAATTTATGTGTCTTGCTCTGGGTCTTTAGGATGGGATGTTTTTTCATAATTTTCTTGGAAAGGAGGTCTAATATTTTGATCAGGTCCATTTTTTCCAATATTTTGATTTTGGGTTTTCCTAAATTTCGGGTTTCTAACTAGAGGTGATTGTTGTTTATCCCACTAGGGGTTCCTCTCTATATTCTCTATCCTATCCATTAACTTTTCCATACCTTTCACTAGGCTATCTATTTTAATGTCAAAGGGTGAAAGCTCATCTTTAGCTAATCCTCTTCTTTCATTCCTAACTCGAGCTCTTTTAGCTAATAAATTAGCGTCTACGCTTACTACTACACTTTGGATATCTTCTAGGGTTGAGGGGTTTCTTTCCCTAAGATGGAATGCCATGTCTGTGTTAAAGCCATCAAGGAACTTTGTCAAAGCTAAGTCAGGTGGGGGTATAAGATTAACTGGAATTGCATTATATATATTGTTAAATCTGCTACAGTAATCTTGAACAATCTCATTGGGTCCCCTCCTAATATTTCATATTTTGAAAGGATTTGCATAGGATTCTTTTTCTTTTCCGATATATTAAAAAATTGTTGTTGAAATACTTCTACACTATCAATACTATTATTAGGAAGTGATCTAAACCATTTCCTAACATCACCAGCTAAAGTCTAAGCAAATAATCTCATTTGGACATCCACAATATAAATATCATGAAGTTCAAAGTAGTCTATCATTTTGTTAACATGGTGTTGTGTAGTGTAGTGTCCTATGCCATGAAATTGGACAATTTTACTTTGGTATTCTTCTAACATGGCACCAAGTGGAGCACGTAAGACAAGGGGAGCATATCTATTTTCCATGGCTATATGCTGGGAAGTGCTCAAATGTGGGGTTGAGGCATTGGAAGATGATGCAGTAGTGAAGGATGAACTAGGACTAGTAGGTGGTACCTAGGATATGATAGGCTGGTAAGGGAGTGAGGGTATAAATGGACATGGGGAATGGGCTTCAGATGTTGAAGGGAATAATGGTGAACTAAGAGTAGTGGACAATTGTTCAGAAAGCTCAGGGATCTTGGCAGTACTAAGGGATGATTGTGGTGAATTTAGTAGGTACTCATCAATTGATTTGTTGGGTTTGGACTTCAAGTTCTACAATAAACTTTGGATCTATGACAGTGTCACAAATTTCACTTTCAAACTTTGATCTAAATAATGACGAATTGAATTTCTCATCAAAGGGAAGATCTTCTAAAAACAACCATTCATCGGGGCATGAATTAGCTTTAATTAAGGGTGTATGACTGACTGAACTTTCTTTTGTTTTGGATTTTCTTCAAATCAGGTTGGGATTATCAAATACTGGGGGAGGGTTTGGATCTAGGTTAGCCATAGTATAATGAGTTTTCCTCGAAGCCAAAATTTCAATTTTTTTTTTATAATTGTTTTCCTTTCGTGACAAATAACTTCTAATAAAATACTTTAAGAGGCTCTGAATACAAAACTAAAAATTTATTAAAGATTTATTAGGACTCAGGGTTCTCCCCAGTATGGTTGCCACTATGTTATCACTCAGAATTTTCCTAGAAGTTATCAGAAGAAAGAAAAGGCTGAGGTAACTAGAAACCAATATTTTAAGTATAGGCTTTCGCCAACCTATGACTGAGAGAGGGCTCTCTCTATATGTTTTAGTTTTGTTTTGGATTTGTATTGAAAGTTGGATGGTGGAATCCTTAAGCAGATGGATAGAATGGTGTCTCTGGCTACTGGGATATGGAGTCAAAGGAGGGCATCATAACTGGGATTATATCATTAAAAGGAGTGTTCAATGGGAAAACTAGCAGAGTGAAACATAGGTTTTCAGGTCAAATGGATGAAATGGTCTTAACCAGGGTGAGAGGGCACTCAAGAATCCTCAGACCAAGACTAAAAGAAGGAACAGAGGATGATTATGAGCAAAGGGCAGTTAAGAATCTTTTACTATAGACCAGAGGGAAACTACTTGAACTAAGGGGCACTCAAGAATTCCTTAATTTAGATAATTTTAGCAAAAAACATACAAATGCCTAATAGTCAAAATAGAGTGCAGTGAAGCATGTTCTAAGATATCATTCCATATTAATGCATTTAGATTTCAGATACATTTAAGGTTATGGAATTTTTTTAAAGAAAATGGGCAACAAAAATGAAGATACGTGTCTGTATTCCACACTACACATGAATCCAGTGAAATGTCTTTGCTTTATTTAATAATCTAGCTTGTTGGTCCAACAATGATACAATATCTTATAGCCTTGGATCAAGAAAACTATAGAAATGTCTAAGAATCCACCCTACATACTTTGAATTATGAAGTATATATACAAAAATAATGATTACCAAATATCTCAAAACAAATTGAGATTTATTTTAGGAAATACAAATATCTTCTTCTAAGAAGATAGAGACAACTAATGAACTGTTTCTTGTTGTCCCTTTTATTATGGTTGTGTTGTCCTTTATGTTTGAGTTGTAGCTCTTTATGCTGGCTTATAGTTGTGGAGCTTCACGCTCGAGTCTTCTTTACATTAATCTTTCAACTGATATCCTTTAACCTTGATACTATTTGACCCTGTTGTGCTGTTTTTACTTGCTTCACCCTGCTACCTTCATTTTTACTGTGCACTAACTTTCTGTTGTTTATTTATCATAGTAAATCTATCATTTTGTCCCATCATTCCGCATCTTGTAATTTCAAATTCACCATTCTCCTATAGATTTCATCAGCCTTAGTATACTTTGCAAAATTGGGCTTGGTGAGGAACAAATGTTTTACCTCATGGTCAAGGAAAAACAAGTTCTCAAATGTGTCATATAATACTCTGCCTGTTGGCAGGGCTTTAATGGATGAAGAACTAGTTTGTTCCTTAGCCAATTTTCTAATTCTATCACCATATTCCAATTGTGTCATGAGTTGATCATTGATGAACATAGGACTAGGTAGACCTTTCTCCCTCAAAATCTAAAATTTAGCCATGAACCTATCAATGGCTACCTGCATATTGTGGCACTTTTCTTCCAAATTAAGCATGAGGTTCCTTTTGGAAAGGACCTTCCTTATTTATAAAATGCCAGCAGTCATGTCTTCTATATTTAGCTCTTGGATCTCATATCTATTCTTTCTGTTGAGGAATTGGATGAGTCTATTTGCATCCTCTAGCTTATTTCTCAACTCCTCCTTACTTTCTAGATAGCTCCACTAGCTACCTTTACTAGCTTTGTTTTCTAAAAAATAACTTGGATTGATGGCCAAATATCATTTATAGAGTCAATGATATTGGCCCACAACATTTCCTTGTTTTTTCCAAGTGGTTTGTCCAGTGTTAAATCCTTCTCTAGGATTTTGATTCTCTCACCCATTCTCTGTGCCTTTTATGTTTCTTCTTTATGCTTGAGTTGGGCTAGTTTTCAATCAGTTTCCAAATTTGCCACATTTTCCTTTAGCTTTTTCATCTCTGTAGCTTGTATGGTCATTTCTTCCATGGCTTTCACAAGTTTTGTTGCTTTCATTCGTGATGCACCTGTTGCTAATGTAGATTCTATTGTTGTTGGTAAGGCTGTTGCAAGTGGAGTTGTAGGTGCCAAAGATGCTGCTAGTGTGGATGGCACTATTGTAGAGACTGTAGGGATAAAATTAGTTGAAGAGGTGGACATATCTGATTGTTTTAATTAGATCAAAGCATCAAATTCTTTTTTAGTCTCTTTTAGTTGATCATTCAATTTCAAGACCAAGTCCACTAGTTCTTCATGCCCCTGCTAGGATTCTAGGACTTCCAGTGTTTGTGGATGTTATAGATGAGTTATTTTTAGCTGTTTCTTCAATGTAGCTATGTCGTCATTCTGTTTTTTAATAAGTTGTTCTGTGGCTTTTATATCCTTGGGATCATGTGCCAATTTAGTTACTAAGTCCTCAAAGGAGTTGATCCTTGTGTCCTTGGCCTGTGAGGAGGCTTTGCCATCTGGAATTGTGCTGAGACGTTGTTCAAAGATTTCTATAGCTGGTGGGAAGCTATGGCTTTACCTGTCAAGGTGGAGTATATCATCTCTCTAGCCTGTTTATGCAATTCAATCTAGTCTATGGGATGAATATCCCTTGCTAGCACTTCAAAATATACCCTTCTGAAATCTAATGTTGTCTTTGGCTGTTGCGTTGTAGGCTTCACAAAGCTCAACTATAGCTTGCCCTCCTTTATGTGAAAGACTGAAATTATCCTTGTTTTATCGGTAGGGGTGAGGTTCAGGTATTGAGCATAAGTTTGGGCTTTAAGCCTCTCATTTCTAGCCTTGATTTATTTATACCTTTCCTTGATATCTTGGTCTTTATGAGCTGGCATTCTAAAAGAAGATAGTTAAAAAGTGAGCTGCCTTTCCAACATCTGAGTTTGTGATGTGGAAGGCTCTTGCATGCCTCTAGATGGAGTGGCAAGCTTGCTTCTTTTTTCTCCCGTATTAGTCACCTCAGCTAAGTCTTCACTATATTCTTGCTCGGAGGCTAGATTTAGCTTTTGCCTCTTGTTTGATTCTTGCTACAAATTAGAGGCGGCTCTTTCTAATGTGGAAGACCCTTCTTTATTTCTTTTTTGGATCTTCTCCTCATTCTGAGGAGTCTGCATGATTGGAGGAGTACTCATAACAGTCTCTGGTTCTTTTGGTACCTGCAAAAAAGCGGTGTCATCAAGGTGCTTTTCTAAATCAATGAGAGCATTCTCTACATCTATTTTGGTGTTTTCCTAGTCTACTAGGGTACCTTCCACCCATTCTGTTTGGTTTGCATATGCTTCTATTTCAGGTATGGGGTGGTGGATGAAAGGTCCTAGCTTGACATTTTGCCTCTTATTTGTGATAAATTCTAAAGGATCATATCTCCAGAAAAACTTCTCTAGAACTCCATATTTTGTACTATCAAATATACCTATTTTCCAGTCTCTCTAGAGTTGCATATGAAGGGGCCTAGTTTGTCTTTTATTTTGAAATTGGCCTTCTTCATGGCATTGATGAAGTTTTCCTCATCTGCATTGATAACTTTCCTATAGTATTCTAATGCAAACAACCTCATAGGGAGGTATCTTTGCAACTTATATGGTGTAAGCATGCAACCATATATCCTGATTTTTGTGTGGTTCTGGTAAAGGTACTGTCTAGTCAATTTAACGTCTTAAATTGCTCTACATAAATTATCAATCTGGGTATCGTAAACTGATGAAGTGTGGTGCACCATATGTGCTTAGTTAACCTTTCTCTTACTTCGTTGTTTTATAGTTTATGTTTTTTTTGGGGTTTTGTTCTTGTTGGTTTTCTAATGACTATGAGACCCAGTATCCTTGCTGCTTCAGCAAAAGGACAAGATGATTCTATCATGTCATTAGTTCAATCAAGATAAAATGCAATAACCAAACAATGAGCTAGTGACTATGAGACCCAGTATCCTTGCTGCTTCAGCAAAAGGACAAGACGATTCTATCATGTCATTAGTCATTAAAAGGCTATGTGCATCACTAATCTTCAATCAACTTGAAAGCAATTTATGTACAGCTAATATACATAAGCATAACAAAATTAAATGCAAATTTAATGACAACTATACAAGGCAGGGGCCCCTCTGCCACCTATGAAATCAAAGCAAAATTGAACACACTTGCATGAATTAAAATTGCATGAATGAAAAATATAATTTATCAAACTTGAAAGTAATCAAATCAAAACAAAGCAATATTTACAAAATGAAATCTATTCTACCTCACATTCTACAAAGCAATATTTACAAAATGAAATCTACTCTACCTTACATTCTAATGTGCTCCATCATATCTATTTCACATCTCCTTCCATGTTGAGAACATCAAAGCTTTATTCAAATTCTTCAAAAGTACAAAGTACAACAAAGTTCTCCAAAGCTTTCAAAAGCCATCAAGGAAGAACTACAATCTTAAGAACTAGGGACTAAAAGGCTAACTAATGAAGGAGAGAGATCTCCTATTTATACAAAAAGATGAGAGCCATCTCATTAATGATAATCCATGAATCTCTCCCTCTACCTCTAGAGTCCTAATCAAAATAGGAACTGATAAGACACATGTCTTTTTAGAGTTACAATACAATTAGGAGATGTGACACATATCCTCATGATCCCATGATTCTTTCCACTCAAATTCGAATTTGGCCTTAGAGTGCCACATAGGGGTCTTCTAGAAGCCTCCTTTCAACCTGCACATGTCAACAATCTCAACCCATTGGTTAGGTATAAGCTTATGCACATTATTTCCTAATTTTTAACCACAAATTCACTTAAAAGGCTTAGAATTAATAAATATTGGAAAAACATAAATGTGGCCCAATGATAATGAAAGTGGGATGAATGTGGTGACATAGTAGTGAAATGGAGGTGATATAATGGACATAATAGTGAAAGTGTAATGGAAATGAATGACATTTTCAAGACCCAACACAGTGTAAGAGGGAACTTATTTCGAAATTCGAAATGAAGGATCTTGGTTTAATGCATTATTATTTTGTATTGGAAGTATGGAAAAAGCCTAGTGAAATTTTCCTTGGGTAAGGAAATCATATTGTTAAGATCCTTCAGTGATTTGGGATGATGGAATACAAGTCCATGGATACTCCCATGGTGACAAATTTGAAGAAGTTGCGAGACTCTGATTCTGACTTGGTTGATCCCTCTATGTATCGCAAGTTGATTGGTTCATTAAACTATCTAATTAACACCATACTTGATATTTTCTATGTAGTGAACACTCTTGAATCAATTATTGGTTGAGCCCAGGCATGTACATTGGATTATAACAAAAAATATATTGGGATATATGTATGGTCCTATTCATTACGGATTCAGATATGTATCTAATGGTGAACTACAACTGCATGGATTTATTGACTTTGATTGGGCTAGAAGTGCTTCAGATAGAAAGAGAACTTCAGGATGTTGTTTCAGTTTGGGCTATGCTATGATATCTTGGATGAGTAGGAACAAAACATTTGTTTCACTTAGTATTGTTGAAGCGGAATATATTGATGCTTGTTTGGCGAGTTGTGAATCATTATGACTTTGAAAGTTACTCACATGATTTTTTGATCTTGTGTTGGAACTGACTGTGATATATTGTGACAATCAAAGCTGTATGAAGCTTTCTGAGAACCTAGTTTTTCATGATAGGTCAAAGCACATCAAGATCAAGTATCATTACATCTAGAACATTATTAAAAAGGGAGTGGTGAGTGTTGGGGAAATTATATGTGTTATAACTCCAACATTAAATTATCAATCTGGGGCTCGTAAGCTTCGAGGCACAAGTGCATGTAACACAGGATTAGATAATCTAACCTAAACTAACATCATGAAATCTGAAATATGTTCCTAAATTAAGTACGAAATTTATGTTCCTAGTTTGAAGCTAATCTATTGATAAAAACATGCTCAAGCAATACCAATCATTGTTCAAGCAATTATAATCATCGTTCAAACGAAACTAACTCTAATCAATATCTGAGCAATATTAATCACAACCCAAGCAATATAAATTACCATTTAAACGATTTTAACCACAATCTAAGTAATAGAAATCTTCAATCCAAACAATACATATTACTATTCAAACGATTTTAATCTCAATCTAAGTTATGGAAATCTCAATCCAAACAAGACCAATTCCAATCCTCAGGGCATATAAGGCAAGCTAAAGAGAACTTCAAACTGACTTCTTAATCCTATCTAGTTCACACCTTCAACTCTGTAAGGCTTCAAAGGGAACTAAATGACAGTTTCAAATTAATATTCTTACGCTACCTAAATTAACACACTCAGATTTGACTTCAAAGATCAAAGCTTATTTCTAATTTGAAACCACTTCAAATAAACTCAGGAAATTTATTCAAAGTAAACAGCCTTCTACGAAAAGAGTATTAACATGTGATCTCAACGCAATCTCACTACAATTACATCGAATCCCAGAGCTATGCTATAGTTTCCATTAATGACTAATGTCATGCCTTACTATTTATGGGTGGTCTCATGTAAAACACAATGCTACAAGAATTATGTACTATTTAGAAGTGTACATGATTCAAGATTACAAAGCTGAATCCCATTTGAACTTATGAAATAGTTATTATCGAAATTAGAAAGTGTTCTTCTAAATATTCCTAATCATGGAAATATGATTAAGAAATCATTCATGCACAGAAAACATTAATCAATATAGTCCTTTTGTTCGCAAAGGCCTAGAAACAATGCATTCTTCCAAATCTAAGGAAAATAGATCAAGTGACTTAAGTACAAAATGAGAAACAATAAATCTAAGATCTATTGAGCAACAACTTTAAAATGAGATATAAACCTCTGAATCTCAACCAAACACACTTCCTACAATCTATATTAATTAAAAGACTCGATTCCAGGTTGTGGTGGGCCCTTGCCACTAACCAGAGCAAGCCCAATCTAATTCAGTACTTACAGATTAAAGAGACATAACACTTATAGGAAACAATAAATGTTGAGACAACAATTGTATTATAGTTCAATAAAACATCAGTTCAAACATAATCCAAAAATGTGTTACAAATCCCCAATCCAATTTGAGCATATATCTCCCTTACAAAAAGACTATGCATATGGTACCTTCCTTCTTTACATACAAAAGCATTTTTAAAGAGTTCAACTGATGGAGAAATAGTTATAACAAATTAACTAAGTAGAGTAAAGAATTGATCGAAGCCAAGTTGAGTAAAAGAACAGATCGAAGATAATTCAAATTAAAATCTTCTAGAGGGTGCAACCAACTATCCCAATCGTGGTTGATCGTCGAAACCGTCAAACCCAATTTTTTTGTACTTAACATTAATTGTTTCAAGCCTAGGGATTCTGTACTTAATACTCCCCTGACCATAACTTCTTCGTGATGATGAATTTTTCCAAACGGTTTCTGGGTTACCTGAATGACGGTATTCTGAACAAAACTCGAATCTTAGAATCCTGATATTCTTCCTCATTTGATAACAAATTTTAGATTTTCACCCACAATAATTCTGCGTTCAATACTACATTTTGTACTTAGTCTTGTGGCATTTTGCTTTATGCATAATTTCGGCAGTGGATCCTTGTGGTAAATGAACTTGGCAAAACCATCATTAAAAAATCAAGAAAACTAATTATAATCAACCACGATGTGTAAGATATGAATTGGTGACAAGTTGTGAAATTATGGTATGAAATGAGCTAAAAATATAGGAATTTAGGTTATGAATAGTGATATTATATGGTGGAAAAGTGGGCAGATTTGAGGCCCAACAATGAGGCTCCTACATATCTCTACTAATGAGAAGGTTGGTGATATTCTCACAAATCCTTTTCCCTAGGTGAAGTTTACTTACTTCAGGGAAAGGCTTGGTGTGGTTGAGAATCCCTCCCTTGTGGAGTATGAACATTAACTTTTTCTTTGTATCTATGAAAATCTCCTTATGTCATGGGCTTTGACCGGGAAAACCATGGGATTCACCTAGTAATATTGGTTATGAGGCCTAGATTTCTCCCTTAGATCATGGGGCTTGATCGCGAGACCATATTGGTCAGGGAGATTGGCCTTATATGTATTACAACATGGATTGCATTCTTAGGTCGGAGTTTGACTAGGGGACCATAATAATGGTCGGGAAGATTGGTTTTATGAGAATCAAGCCTAGATTTCTCCTAGAAGCCATGGAGTTTGTTTAAGAGATTGGCCTATGTGTATTAAGACCTGGAATGTTCTTTTAGGTCATGGTGTTTGACCGAGAAACCATTACTTATGGTTGAAGAGACTGGTCCTATGAGTACTTTATTGCTATGGATTTTTGGCTAATGAATTCAAATCTTTCTTATGAAGAAATTATATTCATCATATGTACATCTATGGAATTCAAAAAGAAAACAGTGCCCTGGCTAAGAGGGAGTGTTGAAAAATGTGTAGCTATGGTCGATATTTGAAGTCAAAAAGTCAAAAGAAATTTTATTTTTTTATATGGTTCATGTAGGGTCCATGTTGGTTAGGTCAGCCCCACCTCATGAAGGGGTCTGTCCCTTGAGATTATTCCACTTGGAAAACCACATATAAATTGAGAAACTTGTCCTCCTCATTTGGCATCATCATCACACCAAGTTCAATATATTCAAGAAGTATTTTGTCCACACATGTGAATGAGAAGAAGGAGAAGTTGACCAATGATTTTGACCTAGTATTTTATCTATTTTACAAGTGTTGACTCTATCCTTTCTGCTATTTTTTGACCAAATCTTTGACTAAGGAAGAAGGCCAAATATTCTTGGGATATTTGACTTTTTTTTGACCGAATTCTGCTGTAGGATTCTAGGTGTTGATTGAAATTTGACCGTGGGTCAAAGTTTGTAGTTTGACTAAAAATTCTGAGGAGTAGCAAGACCAAATTTCAGCCCCCTTTGACTGCAGTTGACCAAGAGCAACAATGTCGACATTTGTCCTCTTTGACCACATTTGATCAATGATCAGAAGTTTGATTTTTCTCTCTCCTTTCACTTGGTTTGACTTGGCTTTTGTCATAGTCATTAGAGTGGTATGTTGATTGGATTTCAAATGTACAATATTTTTTTAATTAGACAATTTCTCATAAGAAAGGGTTGTTGGGCTTTCCCGTGGTTTGGGGTTTTCCCAAGGTAAACTTTGTGTCTTTTGTGCATCTTTATTTTTTTTGTGATCTCTACTACCCTACTGGATTTATGAATGAAATTTTCTGAAGTATAATTTCTTTATGATATGAATGTGCTAAAGAGAAATTGTATCACTGAAAGTAATTATCTGGCATAAAATTTGTGTTTGTCTTAATTGCACTATAAATCTTAACATTGAGAACTTCAAAAGATTGAATATCAAGTTAACTGATATTCCATAGGAGCATCTAACTGATGTCTTCATAGGGACTTTAAAGGCTAACATCCAACATGAGGTTTGCCATTGGGAACCTAAGTCATTGGAGAATGCATTTAGGGTGGAAAGAAATTTTGAAAGAAAATTTATGGCAAAAAGGAGGTATACCACTCACAACTATAAATATGGAAGTGTTGTCGCTCCCAGCCTCCCACAACCTACAAGGTTGACACCACAAAAACTAGAGGAAAAAAGAGAAAAAGGGTTTTGTTACAGTTGTGATAACAAATACACTAAAGGTCATAAGTGTGTTGAGAAGAAATTATTTTACATTAATTGTGAATAGGAGGATTAAAAGGAACAATAAACATCAAAATAAGAAGATACACACCAGGAACCAACCCCAAGGGTTGAAAAAGAAGAAATTATTCTAACCATATCTTGTAATGCATTGGTGGGAATTACCACTCCTCTAACTCTCAAGATAGAAGGATATATCAAGAAGAAAAAGGTAATATTGTTTATTGATTCAGGCAGTACCCATAATTTTATTCATTGTAAGATAGCCAGGGATTTGAATTGCTTTCTATATCTAGCACCAGAGTGTAAAGTGATGGTTACAGATGGAGAAACTATAAATTTCTCAAGGAAGTGCCATAATATCAATCCATCCATGGGGGAATATATCTTTAATAGTCTAATGCTTTCCATTCCAACGGGTGGTGTTGATGTTGTATTAGGAGTCCAATGGTTACAATCTTTGGGGATAGTAAATTTTAATTTTCAAGAACTTTTCTTGAAATTTTTCTAGGAAGGAAAAGAAATTGAATTAAGGGGTATCACAGGGAAACTTGGGAAGATTATTAGATCTAATGGCATACACAGCTTTTGAAGAAGGAACAACGAGGGTTAATTTCAAAATTATGCTCACTATATGTTTAAACATCTAAGTTATCCATTTCTCCATGATCACACTATTCACTTGATTCCATGAAGTTTTCATCCAAACATCAAACCTTACAAAGATCCCTATGCCTTGAAGAGTGAAATTGAACATATGGTTGTAGAAATGCTAGAGGAAGGTATAATTCAACATGGCCAAAGTTCTTTCTCTTCTCCAATAGTATTGGTGCACAAGAAGGATGGATCATGGCGTATGTGTCTAGATTATACAGAGATCGACAAGCTCATTATTAAAGATAAATTTCCCATTCATGTCATTGATGAATTGTTGGGAGAATTACATGGATAAATTTACTTCTCCATGCCGGATCTTCATTCAAATTATCATCAAATTAGAATGAAGAAAGAAGACATTCCGAAAACAACAATGAGAACTCATGAAGGTCATTATGAATTTTTGGTCATGCCTTTTGGCCTTACTGATGCACCTTTGATATTTCAAGGTTTGATGAATACCACTTTCAAACCCTTTCTTAGAAAATTTGTGTTAGAATTTTTTGATGATACACTGATCTACAACAAGTCTTTGAAAGATCATGTTCAACATATTGACAGTGTGCTCAAACTATCGGGGGAGAAATAATAGTATGAAAAACCCCCCAAATGTTTCTTTGGGGTACCACAGGTGGAATATTTGGGTCATATTGTATCTCATGAGGGTGTTAAGGTAGACCCTAAAAAAATTAAAGTCATAAAGGAATGGAAAATCACTACAACCTTAAGGAATCTTCGAGGATTTCTCCAGTTGACAGGGTATTAGTGCAAGTTTGTTAAAAATTTTAGGAAAATAGTAGCACCTCTAACAACAATATTGAAGAAAGATGAATTTTTTGGACTCTATAAGCAACTAAGGCCTTTGAACACCTTAAAGAGGCAATGTGCAGAGCTTCGGTCTTAGCTACACCGTATTGCACAAAAAACATTTATTGTGGAATGTGATGCCTCAAGAAATGACATTGGTGTTTTTTTAATCCAAGAAGGAAGACCCATTACTTTGAAAGTCATCCAATAAAGGGAAATAAATTACACAAACCTATTTATGAGAAGGAAATGTTGGTAATACTACATGCCTTGAAGCAATGGCACCCTTGCCTAGTTCAAGGTAAAAAAAAATCATGACAATCTTAAATACTTCTTGGAACAAATATTAACTTCAGAAGAGCAACAAAACAGGTCACAAATATGATGGGTTATGACTTTGAAATCATATACATAAAAGGGAAGCAAAAAGTTGTTGCAGATGCACTCTCAAGAAGGGATGAGGATGTGGAGGAATTGCTCTGTGTCATTTCTATTATCCAACCTAACTAGATAATTGAAGTAAGGGATGAATGGAAGAATGGTGAAGAGGTGTGGACACAGGGTGAAGAAGGAATTTTTTGGGATGGACTTAAATATGATATTTAGAAGTTTGTGGCAGAATGTTTGGGTTTTTGTGACAGCCCCAATTCTTACACTCATATATGCAATGTAAATATTTTATAAATGGGCTGAGTGATGGGACACATATTCTAGAGACTGGGAAGGTTGCTTTCCTGAGATGCTATAATTTCCTTGAGGCAGGGAAATCTAGATTGTTGGGACAACCACTAAAGGCTAGTTGTTGATTTCCTAAATAGACTAGGTCTTAAACTTAATAGGAATGCAAGAATGTACACCAAACCCTACTCTCTTGGAGAATAATGCAAGCAAGAGAGGACACAACAACAAATGAAGTTAACTGCGTTGTTAAGAAAATATGCCCAGAGCATGCAAGAGGGAGAGTGGGTTCTGGAACCACATTAACAAACTGATGATAGAGGAAGATGTGGCTTGCTTCTCATTATTTGACAAGATTTGTTGGTGATGTCATATGTCAGAGCTTATGCAGAGGAGAAGATGACCCAAACGAAAGGAAGAACGCATAGGAGAAGAGAACCATAGAAGACGAGAGAGGGAAACAGAGGAGGAAGAAGGCATAAAGCGAGAGTAGAAAAGAAGAGAAATGCAAAAGCCGAAAAAAGGAAGAAACACAAAAGGAAGCGATATCAACAAAGAAGGAGAAAGCAGAAGGAAGAACGCATATGAGAATGAGATATTCTTAGTTAGCAAGAAGTCAGAAGAAACCCTTCCAAGTGGGGAAGATATTGCCTCTCGAGTCCCAAGTGGCCAGAGAGTGGAGATGGTGAATCTCAAAAAACCCTGGAGGTTTGGGGTGGAGGAATTATTCCTGGGAAAATTACTGGAAGGATTCTGGATGGATTTCCTGTTGTTTATTTGATTTTTTTTTTGTTCTGGAGTCCCAAAGCCGAGTGGAACCATGGTGCTAAGTTGAAGGGTGGAGATGGTGAGTCTCTCAATTCCTTTTACAATTGTTGTTGGCACCTCAGCTGAAGAGTGCAAATGATGAGTCTCTCAATTCCCTATGCAATTATTGTTGGAAACTTAGCTAAAGGGTGGAGATGGTGAGTCTCTTGATTCCATATATAATTGTTGTTGGAAACTCAACTGAAGGGTGGAGATGGTGAGTCTTGATTCCCTGTGCATTTGTTGTTGGAAAATTAGTTGAAGGGTGGAGATGGTGAGTCTCTCGATTCCATGTACACTTGTTGTTTACAAGTCAATTGAGGATAAAGGTGGAAAGACCTCTTGTAATAGTCCTAAGTTAAATTTCCAGGTAAATAAATAATGTATGGACATTATAAAGGAAAAAATAAAACCAAGGTCATGGGACATGTATTCCAAGCTAAATGGAGGGAAAAACATTAATGTGGGAATCACTTGTGGTTAATTAATGGATATGGGAATTGGCATTGACAAAAGGCAAATGGAAATTAATGGAAATTAATTCAAGAAATAAAGGAAAATAGGAGACAAGGAAGATGAAGAGACACAAATATGCATGCAAGGGAAATTAGAGAGAAAATAAAGGAAAATGAAAAAAAGGAAGAAGGGGAAGGAAGAGAACCGAACATCAATGATAAAAATGCATATGAGAAACAATTGACAACTTTTCATCAGTTTCATATTTGACAAATTTAGTTTTGCTAAGGAATAAATTGTACTCCAAGAAAGATAGAGAGAGAAGGAAGATCACAAGCAAGCAAGGAAGGAATGAGCACAAGCCATGAAGGAGCAACAAGGAGGAATTGGAGTTACATCCAAGAGAAGAGGTTTTCAGTCAAGGAACATCTGAGGATTTGCAAGTAATACGTTGCATGTGCGATTTCCTTGTTGGGATTTGAATGCATGGTGCATGCATTTGGTTTACATGATTATTTTGTTGTCATTGGCATGGGATTACCTAGTTTAACAGTGTGTTCAGATTTTCCTTGCCATATCCTGGATAGCCATCGTGTGATGGGATTCATTCTTGGTTGAACTTTGGATTGTCGTAATATTTTGGATCTTGGTGAGGTGGTCTCAAGAAAATCCCAAGGGTCACGAGTGGAGATGATTTTCTTCGAGAAGCCCTTGATAGGTGGGTGGAGACAGGAAAATTCCGTTGGTTATGGTGAAGAAATTATGAGGCATCCAAGATTGTGTTGGTTTGGTGATATCTGGACTGGTTTAGGTGAGATCACTATGGCTTGACGGTGGAAGTGGTTTAATCTCTAGAGTACCTATTTGGTTATATATGGTTTATCCCATGAGATCCCACATTCATGCTTGGAATATGGCACAGGGGCGATTGGCTGAAAGAGATATTTGGTTCATCCCAATCTATGGTTGGGTGGTACATGGAAGTCCTTGACTTGGTTGGATTTATCCATATGTTATTATGTGTTATTTCTTATTGAGATCAATGAACGCATGTATTAACTATTGTGTTCATTTTATGACTGTTTTTTCATGACTTAATTAAATGTTGGTTATAATCATGGTTAAATGATGTGCTCTTGTTATGGATCTTGTTCATGATTCGATAAGTTATCTAATTATTATATGAATGTATGATCTAGTAAGTGTTGTTACAGATAGCTTCAGAGGGAAGCGAGCCTTCTTGATGATCCTCTAATGAAATTAATGAGATAATGATCATATATGCATTCTTGGCATGTAACTACTATGTTTACCATATTTTTTTCTAAGTGTTTATCATGTGTTTGGCATGTTTGGGTAAGACCTAAGCCTAAGTATAGGTTGTGCATACTTGTGATTATCTTAGACTTGATTCTAGAAAGTTTTGGGTAGTTATGGATAGTGGCTTGAAGGCTAGTCTTGAAATTCAGGCACTGAATCCATGGCCATATGCACATAACTAGGGAATTTCAGTTGTAGCCACATGGAAAGCGCCTAGTGTGTGTGGTTGGATCCTTCTAACCGCATGCACAGCTTGGCATGTGTGCAAATGGGTTGTGAAGTGAGTCGCAAAGATAGTTCCAGTCCAAGAAAAGATGATCATTATATGTTGTTAACATATGGGTGATCAGGTGTTCTTGGAGGTTGCAGTAAAGTCCAAAGATAGTAGGCCCCACTTCCATAACTGGAACTTGGACTTCTGGTCATGCATAGTAACTCTCAGCTCATATTTAGCCTGGAGAGCTTGTAAAAGCGGGTAAATTTGGGGTGGGGTGTTACACCTATGGGGTCACTAGAGAAATTATAGGTTGTGGTTATCCCTTGAGCAGAAGGCCCCTTATTCTCTAGAACCTAGCTCAAGGGTGATAGTTGCAAGTGAGACTTGGTTGAAACTATCTACGGTTGGGTGGAGAGTCATATTCCTAGACTCAGTTGCCCGAGCATTTATAAGATGAGTATTCATATGTAATTTTCATGGTAATTAATTTATGTTACATTTGGTGTCATCAATGCTTAATACATGGTTGTACAAATGATATTTTACAGGATTGGCTAACATACTGTGTGATTTTTATAGGCAATGGAACAATGGTTAACAATGTTTATATGCATAGTAACATTAACATGGGAAATATTTTCTTGTGCAGCATGGGGAATATTTGTTCTTCAGGTTCTAATGTATTGTTTCAGATTGCACTGTGGAATGTGAAGTTTCCTTCTTGGTTACCCTTGTTGACCTATTATCTAGTATAAGAGCCTTCCTGAATTTGGGATACATGCCCCGGAGTTAGGTACTCACAATCATTTCATAAGAATATTGAACCAACAACTCCATATTCTATAAAGTGTGGAGCACGACTAAGTGAGCCAGTTGATGTGGTTTCATACCAAATGCTCCCAGAGAGGTTGCACTTTTGTTATGAATGTATTGATGATTAAATCCTTCAAGACTAGGATTTCTAGTTTGTATGTTGTCTTAATGTTGTAGCATCTTATAAATACTTGTTTGAACGGTTGGTTATAGTCAGGCTTATTTACTTATTCGACGTCCTATTTGTGGGAGATTAGTTGCGGGTCCTTGCTAATAGCCAAGTTGCTTGGAAACATCCCACATGTGTTGTATCTTTGTTCTTCATGTGTGTACTGCTTGCATATGTGAATATAACTACATGTAGGGTTATAGTATGCCATGGGTCACACCAAGGTGTGTGGTAGGATCATTGATGTCCCTTCAAGAGTTACCAAGCTTGTGAGAAAGGGTATTTGACTTACATCAATGTAGCTCATGCCTAGAATTCCTGTGCATGACAAGGGGATGGTTGCAGCCTTATGGTATTATTAACCATATGCCTAAATATATGGGCCAGGTTGATTATTTAACATTAGAAGGGATCCTCTTCCTTTTTCGTGGAATGCCAATCTTCCTATAACTCTTCTTGATGCCATATATTCCTAGTTTCTCCTACCATCTTATGGTGCCTGCTATTTTTTCAAGAGAGATCATTCGACCTCTAGGAAGGAATGAAATGCTCATGGACTCTTAGTGTAGTCACTTATGTATTCATATTCATGGCCTATGCTTGTGATTGACCTTCGAAGGAGGGATTCCTAATGATTTGGTGTGTGTTGAATTCCTTGTGGTGGCATCAAATGTCACCCGCAAATCAAGAAGGGGAACTTGGTTGTAGGCTAGGGGTGATAGCATTTGTATGTGCTTCACAGAACCCCAAGGTTAAGGGTTGAAGTCTATCACAAGTCCATGTGGTTATAAAACAACTAAGGCCGAGTCATGTCCAAGACCTTTATGTATGGCCCTCTGTGGTTTATACAACCCATGCTAGGTTGAAATTGCTATCATGATGAGCAGATGTCACTATATACATAGTAGGGTTTCTTGATCTTGTTCGCAAACCAAATTCATAATACCACAATGGGAAATGAAGTGTGGGATGTGCATTTATAGGAAGTTGTCAATCATTAGCCCATTTTTCCTTCATCCCTCTCGACTAGAGGCATGACTGAGACCTTAGGGGAAAGGTCATATTCAAGGCTCATCCTATCACACCATTGAGTGCGCTGAGAATGGGATGACCTTCTGACTTGAATGGTAAGCAATAGTCAGGGTTGGGGACAACAAAGTCACACAATTGATCGAAGATGGTGTTGACCTATGACATGGAGTCAGGGTCGAGCCCCATGCAATGATGAGTACACATATGAGTTCAGGGTCAGGCCAAAGTGCTTAGTGCGGTATTTACTACCAATGTTTAGTGTCGACCTCCGACCATAAACTATATATTTGGTTTGTTCTATGAAGTTCGCTTTGGTAAGATCCCCAATAAGATAAATGATCAAACCTATATATATGTATTTATATGTGTAAGACCTGTAAGTCAACACATAGCTCAAGGTTGTGGAGCCCACCCATGAAAGTGTAGGGGGCAGTATAATGATGCCAAGTAGAAATAGAGGACCAGCTAGGATGGCCACGTGATTGACACGTGGCAAGGCGATGACGTGGTTTCATCTGGCTGGCTAGAAATTTGAAGGGTCATAACTTTAGATCTAGAGGTTAGATTGAAGTGAAATTTTATATCACCGAATTTTTCTTGGTGAGATAGATGCAATGGTGATAACCATTTCAGGCTTGGAGGAAAAATAATATTTTTAATTATCCTATCTCTCTAAAGGGACAAGGGAGATTGGATTAGCAAATGAACACTTATCACCAAGGATTGGCGTGGGAGGGTGTTTTACAGGTGTTATCAGAGCATCCAGGTTCAACACTTGGACTGGATGGGCTTTATCATGGGTGATTAACAACAAAATTCATACAAGGGGTTTCATAATGATTTTTAGAGATTAACTAAACAAATGTTTAGGTGTTAAAAGATGGTTTATGATTATTTGACTACAAATGTGTCTGATATAGTCACCTTGTTGATTCATTGAAAATAATTTGTTGACATGGATTGTTGGTTGCAACCAGTTTACCATAACAACTCTGCAAAGAGCATAATCATGGGCATGATTTCTTATTGATTACTCATGCGATTAAGTGACTAACAATTGCGTGTGATTAACAACACATCACACACAACAAAAGATAGTGAGAGGAACATAAATGAGGATTGGAATGGTGTAGTACAATTATGATAAATCATGACATGGAAATGAAGAGGCCAAACCAAATGAAGAAGAAAGATCAGTTGGCCCAAGGGGACGGGAAAACTCTCCTAACTAGATAGATACCTCAAGGAGCCTAAAGGTTGAAGTCATAAACTTCAAAACAAGCAATGAGAGGTTGGTGAGAGCTCAAGAGAAGCAAGTTGAGATAAATGTAGTTATTTTGCAAAGCCTCTCAAACTTGCAGAGGCACAAACAACTTGAGTTGAGAGCTAGTTATGGAGACGAGAGGAGCCCTTGGGAGTCAAAAGAGAGAACAAATGGGGCAGATGGTAATAGTTCCAGGAAGAGAAATAGGTAGGAAATTGAAGATATTGTGAGAGGAAATGCATTATTGAGTACCCAAAAGGAAGAACCAACACTTATGTGCATTGCTCTAGTAGACCTTATAGCTCTACTACCAAGAGACATTATCATAACTCTCCTCCTCATCATCATCATCATCATCAAAGAAGAAAGGAAAAGGACTATATGCCTGAGGAATTTAATAAGGCCAAGCCACTCACGTTTGATGGGGACATGTATAAATTTGAAGATGCAGAAGCTTGGTTGCTTAGTATGAAGAAGTTTTTTAGAATCCATGATTATTTTGAAAATATGAAAGCCAAGATTGCCAGCTATAGCCTGAAAGGAAGAGAAGACATCTGGTGGGGAGATTTGAAGAATGTCAGAAGCATTGTTGAAGAAGAGTTAACTTGGAATGAACTAGAGAAAAAATTTAGAAATCAATATTTGTCTAAGCAATATTATGATAGCAAAGCAAAATATTTCTATGAACTCAATATGGGACAAATGATGGATGACGAGTACATCCCTAAGTTCCTAGAGTTACTAAGATATGTGCCATATCTTAAGGATGAGATGGCCAAAACCCAAATATTCATCAGTGGATTGCCTATGGCATTCAAAGGCAAAATTGAATTTTTGGAACCTCAAACCTTGAATGATGACATTAAGAAATTAAAGCATTGCTACGTGTAGGCAAAGCACAAACCATAAATTAAAAATGACTAAAGGAAAATAAATACTGTTGGAAATAAAAGGAAATGGACCAAGAAATTTTCAGATAAAAGGGATGGTAAGCACCCATCCTCCATGAACCAAATCTGGTAGAAAACCATCTCAGTTGTCAAAGTAAACATGCGGTAGCTAACAAAATAACCATAGAGAGTCGAAATTAAGGAGTAACTGAAGTGTTGGACATGTGGTGAGAACCAGCAAAGAAGAGATTTCCTACACTAAGGAAACGTGGGTAGAAAGATCTACAGTGCCTAAGAAGCTCGCACATTGGGTGATGTGGCTTAACGCTTGCCCACAATTTATGCAATCATTGAAAATCACCAGGTAGACCACTAGGCGTCCATCATTCAGATGGAAGGTAAGTTGTGTGATCAATTTATCTCTATTTTAATTGATCCAAGTTCTAACTATGGCTATAATAGTCTGGAGTTCATCGAAAGATGCAAATTGGCTAAGGAGTTGCACATAGAGTCATGGTTAGTGAAATAATTAGCAACATGGACAAAGAGGAAATTATTCATTGGGTGAATTCGTGCATGTTTGAACTCAGTGACATGCCCATAATAATGCATTTGAAAGTGTTGCCATTGGGTGCATACGATATGTTATTAGGAATGGATTGACTATACATGCATAGAACCAAAGTAAACTATTTTGAAAAAGAAATTGCATGCCTAGATGACGTTGTTGAGAGGAAAATTTTGCAAGGCAAATGTAAGCCCACGACGGTGAGGCAAATCACAACAATTCGGTCCAAACGTAGTTGCCAAAAGGGCTATCAATTATTTATTGTGCATATATCTAGTGATAAGGAAGCTAGTGACAAAGTTGGGCAAGAGGAAACCGAATTGCTAAAGAAGTATCTGGTGTTGCAACAATACAAGGATGTGTTTCTATCAGAAATACCTGGTTTACCTCCACATAGGGAAGTTGATTTCTCCATCGAATTTGTGCCTGAAGGAGTACCATTGTCCAAAGCACCATATCAGATGATCATGCATGGGCTTAAGGAATTTAAATTACAGTTGAAAGAGGTGCTTGATAAGGGTTACATATGGCCAAGTGTGTCACCTTGGGGAGCTCTAGTATTGTTTGTGAAGAAAAAGGATGGAACACTCTGACTTTGTATAGACTACATGAAATGAACAAAGCAACCATCAAGAACCGATATCCATTGTCGCAGGTTGATGATCTATTCGACCAGTTGAGAGGAATAACAATATTCTCTAAGATCAATTTGAGATCTGGATACCATCAAGTGCGTATCAAGGAAGAAGATATTCACAAAAGTGCTTTTAGGACTAGATATGGGCACTACGAGTTTGTAGTGGTACCCTTTGGGCTTACTAATGCCCCTTCCACTTTCATGTGTCTAATGAATAATGTGTTGCATCCTTATTTGGAAAAATTTGTTATTTTTTTATTGATGACATATTGTTGTATTCAATAACTGAAAAATAACATGAAAGGGACCTGGCTACAGTGTTACAATTATTGAGGGAGCATAAGCTTTATGTGAAGCTTATCAAATGTGAATTATTCTAAGAAAAAATACATTGTTTGGGGCACATTGTCTCCAAGGAGGGGATATCAATTGATTTGAAAATATCAAGGCCATAATAGAGTGGTCGACACCAAGGAATGTGAATGATGTCAGGTCATTCATGGGATTGGTTGGTTATTACTACAGGAGGTTAATCAGGAAATTTTTCTAAGATAGGTTATCCTATCACATCCTTGCAAAGACAGGGAAAGAAAAATGAGTGGACAATTGAGTGTGCAGTAAGTTTTGAGTAGTTGAAATGGTTGCTCACTAATGCACCAGTGTTACATATTGTAGATCCAGATAAGAATTTTGTGGTGTGTATGAATGCTTGCAAGGAAGGGCTCAGTGGAGTCCTTATGCAAGAGGGGAAGGTGGTTTGATACGAGTCACATAAAATAAATGAGCATGAGGTCAATTATGTGACTCATGACCTGGAGTTAGCCACCATTATTCATGCATTGAATATGTGGAGGAGTTATCTCCTCGACATAAGATTCACACTCATGATAGATCATGCTAGACTCAAATATTTGTTTGATCAACCTAATTTGAACGCAAGACAAGTTAGGTGGTTGGACATACTTAATGAGTTTGAATTTGAAATTAGATATATCAAAGGTAAATAAAACAAATTTGTTGATGCACTCAACAAAAGGATTCAAATGAATCATCTGGAAACCATTAGGGTGTATGAAGTGGACTTGGTAGAAAGGGTAAAAAATGCCAAAAAATACGATGAACAATATGAACAAGTGAATGAAAAGTTGTAAAAAGGAGGTGAGGAGGAGTAATATCATCTCACAAATGACAGTATAGTTAGATTCAAGAACATAACATATGTACCAAGGAGTGATGAATTGAGAAGGATTATAATGAAAGAGTTTCATGAGAATATGTATTCTGGTCATTCGATGTATCAAAAGACTATTTCAATGATTAAAAGGTTTTATTGTTGGCCAAATTTAAAGAAATAAGTGGTTGATTTTGTTTCCAAATGCATAAAGTTAAAGCAAGTAAAAGCTTAATGCAAACATCCAATAAGATTTTTGCAACCCATTCACATTCGAGAATGGAAGTGGGAAGTGATTTCCATGGATTTAATTACAGGTTTACCTATAACTTCTAGGTAGAATGATGCAATCATGGTGGTAACTAAAAAGTTGAGAGAGGTGGCTCAATTTGTGGTAGTTAAATCCACCAACTCAACTAGTGAAGTGGCTCAAATTTTCATAAAGAAAATTGTGAGATTGCATGAAATTCCCAAGAAAATTATCTCATATAGAGATGCTAAGTTTACTTCGAAGTTTTGGAAGGAACTATTTGCAGGTTTAGGGACATAATTTCCATTTAGTAACGATTATCATCCACAAACATATGGGAAAACTGAGAGGAAAAATAGAATCCTCGAAGACATGTTGATTATGTATGTGAGGCACCATCCCAAGAAGTGGGAAGAGTATCTTCCACTTGTAGAATTGGCCTACAACAATGGGTACCAAGAGTGCATAAACATGATCCCATTTGAGGCATTGTATGGAAGGAGTTGGAATACTCCTATCAACTGGAGTGATCTAGTGAGTAGGGTCCTTATTGGGCCTGATATGTTGAAAGAGATGGAAAAATAAATGCATATATAATACATAATTTGAAGGTGGCTCAGGACATGTAGAATAGTTATGGAGATCAACATAGGGTGCATAAAGAGTTCTAAGTTGGGGAACATGTTTATTTGAAGATTAAACCCAAGAAAAGTTCCTTAAGGATTGGGACATGTGCCAAGTTGGCACCACGGTATTGTGGACCTTTTGAGATCCTTGAGAGGATTGGGCAAGTGGCCTATATGCTGGCCTTACCTCCATCAATAAAAGTCCATGATGTTTTCCATGTTTCTTTACTTAAAAGATATGTACAAGATTCTAATCATGTGATTCATTGATTTGTGCTACAGGTGGAACTAGAGGGATAATTCTAGCTAGAGTCATTATGCATACTAGATTGGAGGAGCATCATGCTCCAAATTGAGAAATAGAGAAAGTCAAAGTGCAGTGGAGACACTCTGGGCCCGACGAAGCCACTAGGGAAATGACTGACTCAATGAGGGAAGCATATCCTTTTTTGTTTGTTGGTTGAAGCAATTGCGGATAAATTGTAAATATTGTATAGAGCTATGTATATAAAGCTCCATAACAATATGTGTTTTGTGTTGTATATGGACATAAAACATTGAGGACAATGTTCCCCTAAGGGGGAGGGGTTTGTGACAACCCCAATTGATTACACTCATATATGTAATTTAAATGTTTTATAAATGGGTTGAGTGATGAGACATGGATTCTAGAGACTAGGGAGGTTGCTTGCCTGGGATGGTATAATTTCTTTGAGGCAGGGAAATCTGGATTGTTGGGAAATCCACTAAAGGTTGGTTGTTGATTACCTAAATAGATTGAGTCTTGAACTTAATGGGACTGTAAGAACGTATGCCAAACCCTACTCTCTTGGAGAATAATGCAAGCAAGAGAGGACACAACAACAGATGAAGTTAATTGTTGCTACTAAGAAAATACGCCCAAAGCATGCAAGAGGGAGAGTGGGCTATTGAACCATGTTAACAAAATGATCACAGAAGAAGACATGGCTCACTTGTCATTGGTTGGAAAGATATTTTGGTGGTGTCATCTATCAGAGGTTATGCAGAGGAGAAGATGACCTGAACAAAAGGAATAACACATAGGAGGACAACCATAGAAGACGAGAGAGGGAAACAAAGGAGGAATAAGGTGGAAAGCGGAAGTAGTAGAGAAGAGAACCAAAATAACTAGAAGAAGGAAGATAAGCAGAAGGCATCACAAAAAACAAAGAAGGAGAATGTGGAAGAAAGAATTCAGAGGAGAATGAAATATTCTTTGTTAGCAAGAAGTCGGAAGAAACCCTTCCAAGTGGGGAAGAAATTGCCTCTCGAGTCCCCAGTGGCCAGAGGGTGGAGATGGTGAATCTCAGAAAATCCTGGGAAAATTCATGGAAGGCTTATGGATGGATTTCTTATTGTTTATCTGATTTTTTGTGGTTTTGGAGTCCCCAAGCTGGGTGGAACCAATGTGTTGAGTTGAAGGGTGAAGATGGTTATTGTTGGCAACTTAGTTGAAGGGTGGAGACGATGAGTCTCTCGATTCCTTATGTAATTGCTGTTGGAAACTCAGTTGAAGGGTGGAGACAGTGGAAATCATTAGTCTCTCGATTCCATGTGTAATTGTTGTTGGCAAGTTAGTTGAAGGATGGAGACATTGAGTCTCTCAATTCCTTGTACACTCGTTGTTTGCAACTCAATTGAGGGTAGAGGTAGAGAGACCTTTAGAGTCCCTGGAGAAATTGTAGGTTTTGGTTATGCCTCGAGAAAAATCCCCCCTCAGTCTATGGAATCTGGCTCGGGGGTGATAGCTACAAGTGATACTTGGCTACAATTATCTATGGTTGGGTGGAGAGTCATAGTCCTAGACTCAGTTGCCCAAGAATTTATAAGATAAGTATTCATATGTAATTTTCATGGTAATGAATGTATGTTACATTTGGTGTCACTAATGCTTAAGACATGGTTGTACAAATGATATTTTACAGGATTGGCTAACATACTGTGTGATTGCTATAGGCATTGGAAAAATGGTTAACAATGTTGATATGCATAATAACATTAACATGGGAAATATTTTCTTGTGCAACATGGTGAATATCTTATCTTCAACTTCTAATGTATTGTTTGAGCTTGCACTATGGAATGTCAAGTTTCCTTCTTGGTTACCCTTGTTGACAGGTTATCTGGTATGAGAGCCTTCCTATATTCAGATACATGCCCTAGTGTTGGGTACTCACAATCATTGCATTAGTATCTTGAACCAATAGCTCCATATGCCATAAAGTGTGGAGCATGACCAAGTGAGCCAGTTCATGTGGTTTTATACCTTGTTCTCCCAAAGAGGTTACACTTTTGTTATGATTGTATTGATGATTAAATCCTTCAAGACTAGGAGTTCTAGCCTGTATGTTGTCTCAATATTGAAGCATCTTAGAAATCTTTGTTTGAATCGTTGGTTGTAGTTAGGATGATTTACTTGGTCAATGTTCTATATGTGTAAGATTAGTTATGAGTCCTTGCTAATATCCAAGTTTCCTGGAAACCTTCCACATCTGTTGTATCTTTATTCTCCACATCGATATTGCTTGCATATGTGTGTATAACTACATGTAGGGTCGTAGTATGCCCTGGGTCGCACTGTGGCATGTGGTAGGAGAGTTGAAGTCCCTTCAAGAGTCACCAGGTAGATGAGAAAGGGTATTTGACTTCCATTGATGTAGCTCATGCCTGGAATTCTCATCCATGATAAGGGGATGGTTGTAGGCATATTGTTAACCATATTCCTACATATATGGGTCAGGTTGACTATTGAACTTGAGAAGGGATCCTCTTCCCTTTTAGTGGAATTCCAATCTTCTTGTAGGCCTTATCGACACCATATATTCCTAGTTCCTCCTACCATCTTATGTTGCTTGTTATTTTTTCAAGAGAGGTCTTCAGACCTTTGAGCATGAATGAAATGATTGTGGACTCTAAGTGTAGTCACTTATGTATTCATATCCATGGCCTGCGCCTATGATTGACCTTCAAAGGAGGGATTCCTAATGATTTAGTGTGTACCGACTTCCTTGTGGCATTTTGGCATCGTATGCTCCCTGTAAATCAAGAAGGGGAAACTTGGTTGTAAGCTCAAGAGTGATAACATTTGTATGTGTTTCAAAAAACCCCATGGTTAAGGGTTGAAGTTTTTCGTAAGTCCAGGTTGTTATAAAATCACCAAGGTTGAGTCATGGTTGAGACCTTCATGTATCACCCTTTTTGGTTTATACGACCCATGCTAGGTTGAAACTGCTACTATCACGACGAGTAGATGCTGCTATGTACGCATTAGGGTTTCCTGATCTTGTTCACAAACCAAATGCATAATACTGCAATGGTAAATGAAGCATGATATGTGAATTTATAGGAGGTTGTTGATCATTAGCCCTTTTTTCCTTTGGCCCTTGTGACCAGAGGCATGACCAAGACCTTAGGGGAAAGGTCGGAGTCAGGGCTTATCCTATCATGTCATTTGAGTGCGTTGAGAATGGGTTGACCTTCTGACTTGAAGCATAAGCGTTAGCTGGGGTCGGGGACGACGTAGTGACACGATGGATCAGCAGGTGTTTTCGATCCAGCCTCCAACCATAACCACTATATTTGGTTTGTTCTTTGAATTTCGCCTTGGTAAGAGTTTTGGCAGGATAATTGATAAAACCTATAGAGATGTATTTGTGTGTTTAAGACCCATAAGTTAGCACATAACACGAGGTTATGGAGCCCACCCATGAATGGGTAGGGGCCAGTATAAGGCTGCCAAGTGGCATTGGAGGACTGTTTAAGATGGCCACGTGATTTCTAAGTGGCGATGCAATGACATGGTGTCATCAAGTTGGCTATAAATTCAAAGGGTCACAACAATTGATTTAAGAGGTTAGATCAAGGTGAAATTTTATATCACCAAATTCATCTGAACAATATGGATGCAATGGTGATAATCATTTCAGATTTGGGGGAAAACAAATATTTTTAATTATCCCATCTCTCTAACAGGACAAGGGAGATTGGATTAGCAAGTGGACACTTCTCACTCGGGATTAGGTTGGGAGAGTGTTTTATAGTTGCCAATGAAATAAAGTGGAGACAATTGAGACCCCATGTCTTTTAAAACCATTATCCATTTCAAGTCAACATTGGGAGGAGGTCTTAATGGATTTTATCATAGGTCTACCTAAGTCCGTAGGAAAGAGTGTCATCATGGTGGTAGTTGATAGACTTACCAAGTATGCACACTTTTGTGCACTATGTCATCCTTTCAAAGACAATATAATCACTGACACATTTGTGGAAATAGTTCCAAAGCTACATGGAAACCGAAATATTATTGTAAGTCACAAAGATCCCATTTTCACTAGAAATTTTTGGACAAAATTATTCTTGTCTTGGTACTCAATTAGCTCATAGTTCATCTTATCATCCTCAATTTGATAGGAAAACCGAGATAATGAACAAATGTTTGGAAGGATATCTTCGTTTCTTTGTATCTAATAAACAAACATAATTGGTCAGGTGGTTATCTTTGGCAGAATGGTGGTATAACGCTTCCTTCCATACTGCAACAAAAATGACCCCATTTATGACACTTTATGGATATCATCCATCATCCATCACATTGTCTCTAAGAGACAATCCTAAGGTTTAGTTAGTGGAATATTACATCAACCATCAACAAAAAATTATCCAACTCTTAAAGGATAACCTGACTTTGGCACATAATCAAAAGAAACAACAAGCATATCAACATCATAGTGAAGGAAGTTTTGAAGTGGGTGGTTGGGTATTGTTATAGCTACAACCATACAAACAAATGTCCCTCAAGCAAGCTAAGAAAGATAATAAATTATCACCCAAGTACTATGGCTCTTACAAGGTGTTGCAAAATATTGGTACTATGACATACAAATTGGAGTTGCCTACATCTTCACGAGTACACCTAGTTTCCCATTTTTCATGCTTAAAGATGTTATAAGGGACAAGCTCCCAGTTCAAACTATATTGTCAGAACTTGAAGAGGGAAGAAAAATCATATTGGAGCCTAAAGTAATCATGGAAAGAAAAATTTGACAGTTATGGAATTGATCAATTTCAAAGTATCTCATTAAGTGGAAGAACTTACATGTTGAAGATTCCTTATGGGAGGATGAATATTTTATACAAAAGCATCCAAAACTACTCAAGCGTTGAGGACAACACTTTTTTGAAGGAGAGGGGCATGTTAGGTCCCTATAATACTAGTGTAGCCCCTTTATTGTTATTGTTGTGCCCCATAGAAGCCCACTATTGTTATTATTGTGCCCTTACATTATTAGTTTTATGTAGGCCTAATTATATTTTGACCCTTTAGACTCCTATATATACCAGGGAGGTCTTCTCATTTGAATCATCCAAGAATTGTTCATTTATGTGATGTAAAAGGAGGTTTCCCTTTCAAAGTGGCTTATTTCCAAGTCATTGATCTAACTTTTCTTATGTTTCTGTGTTATTTTGATCTGGATACATAACAATTTCAAATATTCTAACCCTCCCACCAACCTCGACAAAGAGGGAAAAGTTTTTTTTTTTTCAATAAGATTCGCTCCGATCTGGGAACATCAGAAGGTGAGAACCCGAGGATTTAAACATGAAAACCATAATAGCTAAAGGGAGGGGACTAAAGCTACAAAATATGGACCAAAATCATAAAGGGGCCAAGCAAAATGAAAATCACAAAAGGGAGGAGGCCTTCATGGGCAGATCCAACAAAATAATGCCCACATCAGAGGTGATAATTCCCCTCCACAAATCCAATAGAGAGCAACAAAGTGGAGCACGCTATAAAGGATCCCCCCCACACATACGCACGAAAAACCACCACGCCGTCGGCTGAGAACTCCAGAGAAAATCTAGAACTTTGGGAAGGCGACATTCAAGCCATGCTTGAAAACTCCTCGCGCCACCAATGAGAAAAACAACGAGAACAATGAAGCCCACCGTTCCCATACCAACCAGTAAAGAAAAGTGATGGGTGCATGCCACTCTATACATCCTTAACGACAAAATCGACACTAGCCAGACCCTTACAAACCCATTCTTTGGATAAAACCCTAGCTTTGAACACCATCGTCCTTTCGATTATCATTTTCTCAATCAACTCAAGTTAAAAATAAAAAAATATTTATTTATTAAACATATTTAGAATATAAAACAAATTTTATTTTATAAATTAATTTATTATACTTATAATTATCACATAATATATATATTATATATATATATATATATATTTATATATATATATATATATATATATATATATAGATATAGATATATATTACTTTTTCACAAATTAATGAGATTAATTTGTGACTTGAGAAACCATGATCGAGGGACATTTAAGTCATTAATATCACTCAGGGTTTTGGTTTATTATTTTGTTTGCAAGCTAGTTGAACTAACTTGTGGCTTTAGAAATGCAACTTAGGGGCATCTAAGTTGTCAAAAACACTTTGAAATTTTGGTTTATTTGTTTGTCCGCAAATCAATGTGACTAACCTATGGCTTGAGAAACCACTACAAAGGGGCATCTGAGTCGTCAAAATCACTCATGGACCACACCTAACTTGAGCCATATCAACCTATACTCATGGTTGGAATTGTGCCTACAAAATTTTGAACTAGTGACATTTTCACAGAATTATGGTGTTAACAGCGGGAAGAGTCGAATGGTAATAAATAAAGATAACGTAGAAGCCAATATGTTTAAAAATAATACGCAGGTTTATGATGTAGATAACGACAAGGTTAACGCAGAAGATACAAACAGCGTGAAGGATCGAGTGACGATGAATAACAGTAGCCACGACACAGATCATGATAACGCAGATACCAGTGGGTTCATTATTAATGCGCGAGATTATGATGTAGCCAGCAACGACAAGCTTAACACAGAAGATGCAATCAACGTGAAGGATAGAATGGTAATAAATAATGATAACGCAGGAACCAGTATGCTTATTAATAATAATACGCAGGATTTTGTTGTAGTCAGCATGAGTGGTAACGTTAAACAGGATAATTTCGGTTTTAATAATTTCAGTGAGAACGCGCAGAACCATGGTGTTAGCAGAAATCAGGTTTCTGCTTATGATTTAATCAAGATCGGTAGCAAGGGCGAATGTGGTAATGGGTTAGACAATGAAATCTTGATTAATAATAGCGCAGAAGGTAGAAACAATCAAGATGCTTCAAGGAGTTCCGAAGATGGTACCAGGTCTTCAGCAAACAACTGTGAGTCAAAATTAAAAAGAAAGGTGGTCAACCTGTCTTCCCAGGAACTTGATCCTGAAGTCATTAATGTTCTCAGCAAAGGCATGGGGTTTGCGGTGGCTACTAGAAACCTCCCTATTGAGAAGATGATATGTAGCATAGAGGACGGTATTAATAACCTTCCGGTAGATGAGAAAGAAGCATTCAGACAAGAATTTTCTCTCATCATGAGGAAAGCCAAAACCCCCAAAAGCAACCTGAGTAAGGAAGAACAAAAGGCCTTCAAATCCTTGCGGAGCAATGACAAAATTTTGGTTCCTAAGGCAGATAAAGGAGGAGCAGTAGTCATCTTGGATAAAGATGACTATGTAAAGAAAATGAATGATCACCTAAAATGTGGCAGTTATAAGAAGCTGAACAGTAATCCCATCCCCAAAATCATGAAGGATGTAAAAAAGATCATCTCAGATTCCAACCTTGACGATAAAATAAAAAAGAAATTAATACCCTCCTGTGAATCTATCCCTAGAATCTATGGTTTACCCAAGATCCATAAAGAAGGGGTTCCCCTTAGACCAATAGTAAATACTATTGGCTCCCCAACCTATGAACTTGCTAAGTATGTTGCTAAAATTCTTAAACCCCTTGTCGGTAACACTGATTCCTTCATCAAAGACTCCCAGGACTTTGTAAATCTCATTAAAAATGAAAGGATTGAGCGTGATGACATCCTTGTCAGCTTTGACGTGCTATCCTTATTCACCAAGATTCCTCTTGATGAGGCCATTCAGGTTATAAAAGATGTTACTGATCCAGGGACTGCAAAATTGGCTGAAATCTGCTTAAGGTCAACTGTGTTCACCTTCCAGGGAGTATTTTATGAGCAAACATCTGGTGTGGCAATGGGATCTCCCCTCTCGCCCATCGTAGCCAACCTATACATGGAATACTTTGAAAAGAAGGCCCTTGAATCATATCCTTTAAAACCAGCATGGCAGAAGCGATTTGTCGACGATACAAATATAAAATGGACTCATGGTAAACCTGAGCTTGACAAGTTTTTCATTCACTTGAATTCTATCTCTCCAAAAATAAAATTTACTATGGAACTTGAGGAAAACATGAGCATCCCATTTTTAGACGTTCTAATCATCAGGAAAGAGGATGGCTCTTTAGGACATAAAGTCTTCAGGAAGTCAACACACACAGAAAGTTACCTCCATGCTGAATCCCACCATCACCCAGCCCAGAAGTTTGGTGTTCTAAACACCCTTGCCATCAGAGCCCTTCGAATACCTGACTCAGAGCATCTGAACGAAGAAAAGAAGCATTTGGTTTCAACCTTTAAGAGCATAGGTTACAAAGAACAAGAGATTATAAGAGCCATAGAAAAAGCCGAAAGAAAGTTACTATCTCATAAACCTAAGGCTCAAGACCAGCCTCAGAGTGGTAAAGTTTTTCTACCTTATATCCATGGAGTTACAGATAAAATCACTAAGATCCTAAGGAAGAAAAACATCATCACGCATTTCTCAGCCCCTGGAACTATTAGGCAAGGTATGCGGTCTGTAAAAGATGAGGTTGACAAACATCAGCTCAAAGGGGTCTACAAAATAGAGTGCTCATGTGGAAAAAGCTACATTGGTGAAACAGGTCGCTCCCTCCAGACAAGGCTCAAGGAACATGGCGCTAATATTAAGAATGAAAGATCTCGTACCTCAGCCTTGGCTGAGCACTCCGCAAAGACTAAGCACCATATATGCCTCGAAAGCGCATCAATTATCGCAAGGGAGGAGCAGCAGCAGAGACGGAAGATCAGAGAAGCGCTTGAAATTATCAAGCATCCTCATAATCTAAACAGAGATAACGGTATGGAGATTAGCAGGAGCTGGCTTCCCTTGATCAAGGAATCAAGATCGCAAACTCACCCCAGGTATAACAGGTAAGCAGGTAAAATATTCTAATAACCCTATTTTAATATTAACAGATTTATAATAATTAACCCTAAAATTCAACATAATATAGGAATTTCTATATATTAATTAATATATTAACCATCATACCCCGGCTGCGGGTGATTAAAGCGGGAGTAAATGAAGGGGCGGCCTCATTAAGGGGCAAGTGGCTGCCCACTTCAGACAGATGGATGGAAGCATCTCAAGACAGCTTCCTCCGTCCGGAAAAGATTAATGCTGCCTTAACTCCGCATGGGAAAACGGTCACGCAGTGTGTTATATCCGTCGACCTCCTCCGCCTGACGATGCACTGTGAAGGGTTGGCGAATGTTGGAATGGTTAGCGTTTGGCCTCTGTGTTCTGTAAGCAATTTGTTAAGGTCTTGGATGCGGGTGTCATGGTTGAGTTTACCAGGATTTAGACCTCGACCCTCTGTTCAGAAGGCCTTGGTCTTTACCCTGGGTCGCTCAGGCTTCATCGATTGCTCGCATCAGACGGTCCTGGTCTCTGAGCGTAGCATCCGGCTTCAAAGAATTCGGGTTCTGAGCATTCCGCCCAGCGCGGCTTTGGATTTTCCTCATCTGCAGATTAGGGTGGTAAGTTTTGGTCCTTTCCATTGTATTATTTCCACTGTTATCCACTTACCTTGTCAGCTTCTGTGTGGAGAAGAGCACATTCGGGTTCTGGGTAGATTGGTGTGCGGTCTGGTTTCAGGATGCCGTGTGAGCGAATGTGACTCATTAGTTGACGGGGTGGCTCAAGGGGTGGCGCTAGAGGTCGTGCTTCTTCTCCACGATCCTCAACCTCACTCGGCTCCCCCTTTGAGGAAATCAATTCACTAGGAGCTCGGCGGGGACGAGGCAGAGGGAGAGGGTGGGGAAGGACAACGATGTGCTCGCTCGGTTCTCACCCTTCCACTCGATTCCGGTTTCCTTGCATCTTGGATAATGCCACCTATTATGTCACAGTCAGGATCGAGAAATGTGAGCATGCAGCCATGCCAGAAGTCCCAACGGAGCCACGACCACCCTCGCCTGTTCAGAGTTCTCGACTGCAGCCTGCGGAGGCCTCAGGTGCGGTGGCAGGAGCATTGGCGGGAACAAGCGAGCCTGCAAGGAACGATCCCCCCTACACAGATTCAAGCGCCTCTGATCCATACGCCTATCCAGTGGTGGAGGAACAACCATCCACCTCCGTGGATGCGTAAGCCTGTTCACTGGATGCTGGGGAGATTGCTTTCACAGCCTCAGAATGGTGGCACGAGGGTCACTATGCACACTGAAGGTTATGGGTCAGTGATGGTTTTGGGTCGATTCTCGTTAACGTATGTTGTGTTTGTTATGTTTTTTATGTCGGGTATGTATGGAAGCTCCGTGTTTGTAAAATTCCCCCTCGCCTCGGCAGGGCTTGGAAGCTTTTGGGCATGTAGCTAGTCTTTTATGGGTTCGGGTCTGGAGTCAGTGGATAGTCTCTTCGTTCCACAGTTTTTCAGGTTCATGTTCAGTCACAGTAAGCTCAAATGTTCAGCGGCAGCCATCCTAGCATGGCGGATGTACTCTTTTTGTATAATATATTAGAAGTAGCATAATTTACACAAAAAAATATATTAACCATCATATTAATTAATTATAATTAATA
>APFE031680313.1:86805-172778 GCA_000404065.3 Pinus taeda | reverse complement strand
GTTGTTCCAAAATTTAACCTTAATAGTTTTTATTTCTCTAAAGCAGCTCATCTTTTATCATCATTCTTAAAGTCCTGATGATGAATCCCAGTTGGGATTTGAAACGTTGGCATAAAAATGTTCATACTGTGGGTTCTCCGGTTACTGATTCAAAAGATACAAACCATAGATCTCTTAAATCCAGACATTTTCACTACTTGATATCTTAACATAACACCTTGTCATGAATATTCTACACTTTATAAACAAACAACCACAATATTATAATCATTTAAAAGATAAATATAAATTAAATTTATTGTGCCCTGAGTTTTTCTCTAACCCAATATGGAAGAGATGTTGTAATGTCATGTCTTGTCTTATTAATCATTTTGACTCTGTCAAATTACATAAAAATAAAATAAAATAAAAATAAAAATTATATAGAGACCAGTCTTTCAGATTAATCACATTGTAAGGATTGGGTTTCGAACCAACTAATGTGGTTCATCCTTTGGACAAGGTGAGAAGCCACACGATTTGAGAGAATAAATAGTAGGGATGCATCATGGTTCAGGTATGCAGTTCAAAACTAGCCATTGGTAAAATAAATTTATTTATGAATATGTGAAAAGATGTTTATTAAGTTAGAAAATAACTATTATGTGATAATTTATTACTTAATGTGAATTTGTAAATTATTTATCAATTTAAATAATAATATAGTCCAAGAATAATTAATTAATATAATATCATTAGTTAGGGTTGATTTATTCAAGGTAAGTTAGGTAGAAGACTAGCCGTTATCTTTAATAGATTAGTTAATAAATTTTTTAAAATATAATTAATATATTTATCAATTTAAGATAATAATATTTTTAAACATTTTAGATAATATTAATAGTTGGTTTACTTATTCAACGAGGAATAAGGTGAAAACTAGCAGTTATAATCAATTAGTTAATAATTTATTAAAAATAATTTATATATAATATTTGGTTGAGAATTAGATGTTAGGTAAGGAATAAGTTTATATAGGATTAAATCTAATTTATTTAACAAGTCAAATAATAATAATATTTATGAAAATTTATTTATGTAATATTATTAGTTAGGGTTGATATGATAAAAAAACTAACCGTTATCATGATATAGTAATATATGATCAAAATGAATAATTTATATAACTATTATGTAATAAATTAATTAACAATTTTTATAATACTATGGCCTAAAATAATTACACAAGATTCTATTAGTTGGGGGTGACATAATAAAAGAATATTTAGATCAAACTACAATGCTAGGAATGATTCAAGAAAGGATTTTATGAGTCCATCAAAGGAAAGAGGATAGTTTATTGTCCCTAAAAAGGAGGAAAGAGAAGATCGGGTAAAGGTAATACCATCAGCAAGATGAAAATATAAGGTAAAGAAAATCCCATCAGGGCAAAAAAGATAAGGGTGAGGAAAGGGCAATAGAGTTATGAAGTGAGAGCTGGAATCCAACTTCTACTTAATTTCCAGACATCATCCATGTTGATGTTTTTGGTGTGCCTCTCAATATCAATCGCTTCCCTTAGCTTCCTGTGGTGGAAGTGATCAATCTTAGCAACGCCATTAGATTCTTCAATGCAGACATGGTGTTTTGATTTCTCAGCATGTTCTGTAAGAGCCGAGGTGTGGGAACAATTGTGTCTGATGTCAGTGGCATGTTCATTAATCCCTTGCTGATCCAGATCTTGGGGGGAGGCCCCCAAGATCTAAAAGATTGAAATGGATATTGGGGGAGAGGCCCCCAAGATCTGAAAAAATGAAATGCTAGAAGAAAAATAAGAGAATGCCCAATAAACAAAACCACAAAGAAATTACCAAAATTGTGTACTGATCCTTAAAAGCCTTTTTATCATTGAGGCCTCTATTTTCCTTCAAGTTTCCTCTCATGCAAATTTGTGACCCTTCATCTCCTTTTTCTCCTGCTTTCCTTTGTTTTCATAAATAAATGTCAATTAATGCCTTTTTTCTATTGCCAATGCCTTCCAATTTCCTTAGCCATACTAAATCGAAAGTGACACTCACTAGGATGTTTTTCCCAACATTCAGCTTGGAATACGTGTCCCATGACTTTGGTTTTATTTTTCCTTTATTAAAGTCACTACATGATCTTTTAACCTATGGCTGTTATAATTTTTCCAATGGTATTCTTACGTAAGAAATATATATATATATATATATATATATATATAGAGAGAGAGAGAGAGAGAGAGAGAGAGAGAGAGAGAGCATTGTTAAGGCACTCCTAGATGTTTAAGTCATCGGTTCAATTCCCCACCATATTTAGGTGTTTATTTATTGGACATGAACATGATGTAGCCTCACCAATGCCTATATATTATATATATAATATATATATATATTCTACTAGCCTAGATCCAATTTAACTCCGGATATACCAAGTGCCGAGAGGAATCAAATTTCTTGAGGTGTAAACCTCTTTTAGAGTGGAAAAAGATTAGATCCCTCTCAATGCTTGATAAATCTGAAATTAAGATAGATCTAAGCTAGTTAATAGTTACAAAATTTCTTATAACTATATTTTATTAATAAAAAAATTACAATTTATACATACACAATAAAATGAAGCTTTCAGAATAACCATTTTAAGAAGCATAAACTCAAAATGAACTTCCCCATGTTGAACACAATACCATACTATTTTCTGTAAAAGTCCACACAATTAGCTCTGTAGATGTCAAAATGGATTCATAAAGAAATTTAATTAAGCAACACCGAACATAGTCACTTGTACCATACACGAGAGTCCACAAAGTTCCATAAACTATATTTTTTTAATTGAAAAATGAGAGAGATTTAGGTGCGCACCAACCTTTTCTCATGCATCACAAAAAAAAGTGAGTATTAATCAATTTAAAGGTTTTATGCAATATCGTCAAGTAGTTGTGAATATACCTAATCGAGAAGGTTTGGGGTTGAGTCAGGGGACTACTTTGATACCTCTACGTCTAACATAATCAAGTATGCTAGGCAAGTGAACCACCTAACTGAAGAGGCTTAGGGTCGAGTAAGAGGGACTACCCCTATACTCCTAAGCCCACAAGCATGCTAGGCAGGTTAACCAAGTTTCAAAACTGGGCAAGGCTCCAATATTTAGCTCGATGGGCTAGTCATTCCCCACTTTTTAAACCAACTTGCTATTAAAAGGAAGGCCATAGTAAAAACCTTTCATAGAATGGATTCATTAGTAGCATAATTCTTTGGCTTCCTAATCTAGTTTACCAACAAATCACGTTCTATATATTTTTGGAAAATCATCTAACTCCGTAACCCTATTTTTGGAGAATCACCTAACTCCATAACCCTTCATTGGATATTAATTTCCACATATTTGAGGTACGCCCTATCCACTAGCATCCTTAAGTTTAGCTACACACCATTTTTTTAATTGGAATGAGAATTTCCGGAGAATCTATATTTTTGGAGAATCACCTAACTCCATAACCCTTCATTGGATATTAATTTCCACATATTTGAGGTACGCCCTATCCACTAGCATCCTTAAGTTTAGCTACACACCATTTTTTTAACTGGAACAAGAATTTCTGGAGAATCTATAGCTCCAAAAGATGGACTGCCACTATTACACCGAAAACTATTTCATAAATGTCATAAACAAGCTAGTTACAATATCTCTATGGAGAGTTGAACCCATACAACTCAGATAAGGAATTGTTCACCAAACCACTCAAGCTAAGATCCTTTGATTTTCAAGAAAAAGGAGGACATGGGGGTGGGCTTTGATCCACTTATGTGTGCACAAGTCACAAAGCCACTTAATATGGTTTCTCTGGGTGCAACAATACCTTTGACCACTACCTCAAGGTCACCATGGCCCCTAATGGGAATTGAACCTTGTCCAATAGTAAAAAGCTCCTCACATTCCACCATTAAATCCAACCCCTTTGAACTTAACTATACACCATTTAACTCATAAAACTTTCCCATTATCCTTTTCTCTTGCCCATAACCATTATTAATAAATATTTTATAAAAACAAAATATTATTATAATAACAATTTCTACCTAACTCAAAACCACGTATATGTAAATGAAAATGAGATATTTAAATTAAACACTATAAATTTTGTGAAAGACCATGAATATGGTTTAGACAAAGATATAGCAACCATTTTCAATATGATTGTATTAATTTCCCTTAAATATAAATTCATTATTGTGATGATTAATATTTTTAAAATTTGAACTTTATAAACATCCCTTTTTGAATTTAACGTTATGAACACGTAACAAACTTATCTCTTGAAAATACACGGGGTCCACTATGGTGGGTAAAGGTGTATCTCTTAAGATACATTGGTCCGTTACGGTGTTTGCTTCTCTAAGCGACATTGACTGTGCATCCAAAGCAGAAGAGTACGATAATTTCATGGCTAACTAGAAACCAAGCGATGACATTAGCTGGTTCGCTAAATTAAAAACCCTTACCAACTGGCAGCAATTAATACCGATCTCCTAAATTATCACCATCGATTAGAGGTCTTATCTTGGAAACGTATAATTTGCATTTAATTAATACCGATCTCCTAAATTATCACAATCGATTAGAGGTCTTATCTTGGAAACGTATAATTTGCATTTAATTAATACCGATCTCCTAAATTATCACCATCGATTAGAGGTCTTATCTTGGAAACGTATAATTTGCATTTAATGAGTAACTCATTGTCGGGGTTCATTCCTCCCTCAGATCTGATATATAATAGCTCTAAGGGCCTCGCAAGGTCTCTGGATTAATCTGGTGGATCGGAGGATTAGTGCTATATTGTTGCAGGTATTGTAGTTATGCTAGTGTTAGCCGGTTGGTTTCTATGATTTCATTCTCAGCTCTGCTCCTCTCCATGCGCTTCTATTTAACTGTGAAACAATCATACCTATGTGTTACTTGTTTGGATGTGTTTTAAAAAACCATTTTTAAAGTTCTAAGTGTTTGGATGCTGCAATGGTGCATATAGAATCTAATGTTAAGGTAATCGCAGTGCTATGAATTCAAATCTTAGCTATGATTACTTGTTTCATGCACTGAATGTGTGCTGAATGATATTGTCACGGACCCAATTCAGGACTACAGAATTTCTTCCTGATCCAATTGAATAGAATAAGATTTTACCCGATGTGATGATCTGGTCGTGAATTTCGTTTTTTGGGTTTTACTGTTATCTCTGATTTATGGGTAATTTTACTTAGGTCAATCTACGATTTTTATCCTAACTGCGGGTTTGTAGAGTTGATTGTATGAGTCTAGGAGTAGTTGCAAATTTCCCACTTTGTCCAACTTTGGAAGTGTTTGCATGTAGTTGTAACATGTTATTGAAGGGATTCTTAGCAGATTTGCGTAACTGGAATATGAAGTCTAAAGATGGTAATACTTGAATGCAGGTAGAAGAGGAGAGTGCTTGACGATGGCTGCCGCTGATTCATCAAATGGAGCTACTACCAATGCTAGTTCTCAGACGGTTCCGAGGCCTCCTCCAACTCCCTCACCCTTACGTTACTCGAAATTCTCACAGGTATCATGAACTTGTTTGTACTAAATCCACTGGTATTCATGCAATGTATGGTGTATGCTTATGAAAATTCAATGCAATGTATACTGGGTATCTTCCAGTATTATTGCTTAGTTGCAGCCTTCCCATGCAATTTAAATTTTGTATGTTGGCTGAATGGACAAGTTTGGAATTGGCTATGCATCTATTGTTGTTAGTGGGCTGCAAAATAAGCTAGATTGATTGAGGCTGGGATCACCTATGCAGCTGGTCATGTAATCTGAAGATGATGCAATAAAGATGTCAAATTATGTGTTAGACTTGAGATCTGGTAAATTCAGTCAAGTAAGGCAGGGTTTAACTTCTCTTAAGGGTTTGACTTCATAGCAGTTCTGTTGGATCCTTTGTGGGGAGGGTAATTTGGAAACTGCCTTGGACCCTGGGACTGCTATGAACATAAGTGTAAACACAGATCATGATGATAAAATACTCGTGTACAATTGATGCAGATCTCCCAAGACATGATGAGAATGAAGGTTTACCAAACAGGGCAGTGGACATTTCCTTTATAACAGTGCTAATTCCAAACCAGGGATGGGCACTCCTTTCACAATTTGTTAAAAACCCTATGTTATTGGAGCACTTTCCAAATTAGGGAATGGACATTACCTTCACAATTCCATCAAATCCTTATGTGTTATGTTCAAATAATCGCATTCCATGAAGTATGTCTAAGTTTCTATTTCTGGTGCACCTTTTGTTTCTCCTTTACTAATGTGATCCCATTAAGAAATTCCATTGGGATGCTATTGTTATATTTACAACTGAACCAAAATTTTAAAGATGTTTGATTCCGAAGGAAACTGTCCGCTATCAACAAATAAGTAGGTTTCATGGGCACATGACCATTGGGATTGGAATCAGCAATTTGAGACTTTATATCAAATTATACATTTTTATTTTCTGTCAATTCAGCGTCTTTCTCTCATCCTTATCTTTACATGGTTGTAATTTGTGGGTTAATGGTAACAGGCAAAACTGCGAATTCTAGTGACAGGGGGAGCTGGCTTCATTGGATCTCATCTGGTAGATCGATTGATGGAATCAGGCAACAATGAGGTATACTATATATAAAAAGAAAAATCTTCAAATTTTATTTTTTAAAACCTATACCTATGATAATAATGAAACCTCTATGCATAAACATGAATTTTAACATCTTTACAGTGATATGCATGCCATTCAATGATCCTCAGTAGAATATTGGTTTTTGGCCGTTGGAAAATTGGAGCTTTTGGGACCTCTCTTTTGAAGTTAAATTAGTTTTATTACATGTAAAACTAATTTAAAAAACCAATTAGACAGATAAACAAAGTGGATATTTGTACTTAGCTTTTAATTTCCACATGTAATGAGCAGGTGATTGTTGCTGACAACTTCTTCACTGGATCAAAAGATAACCTCAGGAAATGGATTGGGCATCCAAATTTTGAACTCATTCGGCATGGTACACTTTTTTCTTAACTCTTGTTTGACATATATCACTATTACGTCTACTCTCCCCATCCATGCACCTTGTGTGCTCATTTATTTTGTAATGGCTCGATGGCCCAACCCTTATGGGCGAATGTTGAACAGTGTGGACAGCACTAGGCAAACTTTTATTTCCTGATGGAAGGCAGATCAACTGCCAGCTGCATAGGTGGCTGGTAACCTCCAAGGAGCCAATGAGATTTGATCCTAAAGTCTCTGTTGATTTAGCCAAGAGCATCTACCAATTGAGCCAACCCTTGGGGCTAGGGTCATGGTTTATTTGTTGACATTTTTGTATGAGCTGTCCATACCATGTCTGTCTATTATTCTCATATGGTCCGTCCATACTATATGCTAGAGAATACCTCTCTGTTACATTCAAACAACCAGCCTGAAGGCCATGACTGCATGTAGATAAAAACAATATTTCATCCCCAAACATTGGGGTACATAAATTATAACATCTGTGGAACTGGCAACAATGCTGAACCTGCAAGTAGCTCCAGACCAAAATCTGAAAGTTATGAATCATAGATCTGCCTGGATGGATGGGAGCCTGGTCTTCATTTGCCCTCTTTGACAGTGAATGTGCTTTAGTGTTGTGTTCCCTGAAGAATCAAGATATGCTTGAGTGTGCAATTTTGGAATCTGTCAACAACTCTCACCTGTTCTGCCATGGCCTGAAGTCCATTGTTAAGGACCCTCAAAACACCCTGCATCCAATCACCACTGTTCTCAAATCACCAAAAGCTTGCAGCTCAACAATCTCCTTTTCTACGGTGATCTGTAGCAGAGATGCCAATGCCCTCAGTTCTGCCCAATCATTAGTACCTTTTTCCAAATTCAACATGAAAGAAAACCAACGTGTATCAGGAAAAAAGTACCCCCCCTGCAACATGTGAACCCAGGTTTCCCTGTGAAGCCCCCATCAAAGAAGCCCCAAGGCTTTGATTTCGTGATCCAGTGTTCCAATCTGCCTTTGTAATAAAGGGTCAGGAGGAACTTTGATGCCTTTATAGCTGTATTTGTATGACATTCCTTGTGAGCCATATCTCACAACATACAAAAGTGTGTAGGGATCAATGTGTAGCAATCTCCATATCTTCCATCTTCCATGATTGCAAGGCTTCTACCAAAGCATATCCCTTCCATTCACCTTTATTCCTACCAATTTAAAAGTACACAAAGCGTGGCTGCTGCCAAGTTCTCTTCTGTAATACATTGCAAATCAAGACTTTATTAGACAGATAACAAAAGAAATAGTCTCGCCTTCAAAGGTTCTTTGATTTTCCAAATCTCCCTCCACCGCTAACCTTCTTCGTCAAGTCTCAAGGAACATAGCCAAGACAATGCTGCGTATGAATCATTTTTTGGATTTCTGGACCAAACTAGTGTCCTATTCTGGTTTGAGCTTTATTGCACTGTCAATCAATTCTTGAGCACAAATTCTCCATTCCTCTGCTTCTAATCCTCCCAAGTTTAATACCTCCACTAATCTCCATCCTTCATGCCAAAGTTTGTGCTGCATATGAGGCATCTGCCAGAACATGAATACCTTGCTGGCTCGGCTGATTTACTAAACCTGCTGATAGAAAATGATCACTGTTGTGCCATATGCAGGGGTTGACTCATATTGGTAACCTTTTGCCATCTCCAACATTCCATGCAATCCAATTTCCGTTGATAGGGAAGGATAATACCAGTGCCTTCCAGATGATCAATGCCTTTTTAAACTTCTTTATGACTTCTGATCCATTCTTTAATTGTGAGAGGTTCAATGTATTTTTTCTGCATAACCTGCTGCCAAATGCCGACCTGTGATCAACCTCCTTAGAGTTTTGCTGATAGGGCCTTCCCAAATGGTGTTGTCTAGACCCTGACAATTCAAAAATTCCAGTTGATATATATCCTGGTAATGTAGGGGGATTTGGCAAGCTGTTTTATATGGAATTTCAGTATTTTGTAGTTCTTTATTATGCTTTCAAAACTATGAAGCTATTTTGTTGACATAAAGCTTGGGAACATTCTGATGTTTTTTCTGCTGTTGATGGTGCTTTGTAACCAATGAATTTCATACAGATGTGACTGAGACCCTGTTGGTAGAAGTGGATCAGATCTATCATTTGGCTTGCCCAGCATCACCTATATTCTATAAATATAATCCTGTGAAGGTACGTGGCATAGGGGTTAGAAGTTTAAGCCATTTTATGAGTGTACTCTTAAGCAAGAAGATGTCTAATTTATTCAGATATGTATAAGCATATATGTGATCAAAATGCCCAAACTGTGTTGACATTGGCAAATTATTAACTATGGCTTCTAAAGACCCGTATTTTTTCATAAATCTTAAAATTAAACTTAAGGCCAAAAGCATAATTTGCCTTCCATGTTCTCGTGTAAATTGCAATCCATAGAGTGTGTGTGTATTCATTTTGTTATAGTTAGCCTTGGCACTCAACCAAGCTGTAGTTAGCCTTGCTACTTAACCAGGTTGTACATATAGGAAAACATTTGTACTGAGTCACTGAAAATAATTCCAAGATCATCTTTAAACCATCATTTCGGAAATTTGATTCAGGACACAGCAAGTTAGTTGACTTTGTAAAAGAATTGTCATGGTTGCCTTACATTGAAAATAACATATTTATAAAATATCTATAGCTATGATGTGTATCAAACGAGTGTGAAAATTAAGTTGTGGACTTGCTTAGTGCAGACAATAAAGACTAACGTGATTGGCACATTGAATATGTTGGGACTTGCCAAGCGAGTTGGTGCAAGGTTAGTTCTTATAAATCTTTGATTGTGAATTTTTTGAGACTAGAATAATGGGTTACTTCTTTTTATGCTGGTTCTTAGTATGAGTCTTGCTCAATAGCCTAGCCTATATAACAGAGATCATGACTTTGTTCAGAATTTTGTTGACCTCAACATCTGAAGTCTATGGTGACCCTCTTGAGCATCCACAAAAGGAGGAATATTGGGGTAATGTTAACCCTATTGGTAAGTATTGCTTCCGAAACTGGATTCAATTGTAATTTTTAAATTTTACTATCTTCAATATTTTGCTGAGTAAACATGATTTAACACAGGAGTAAGAAGTTGCTATGATGAAGGAAAGCGTGTGGCAGAAACATTAATGTTTGACTATCACAGACAGCATGGTTTAGGTATGTTTAATTGTATTGGGTTTATTTTGCACTTGTTTCAATCCTGGAGGATGCTTCTTGTTTATGGATTCTAAGAAATTTTTAACTTAAAATTTGTATTTTGGATCAGAGATTCGCATTGCTCGAATTTTCAATACTTATGGTCCTCGCATGAACATTGATGATGGACGTGTTGTTAGCAATTTCATTGCACAAGCACTCAGGTATTTTTATAGTGGGAAAAATATGCCAATTGTCTTTTTGTTATTATTTGCTGAGTTGGGACTGAGGACTTGATTTGTGAAATAACTCGAGGATTCCTAATACCTTGTCACAAAATTTGACTTCAAGATTTGTAACGCCTTGTGCATCAAACATTGGTTATGATTCACTATGTTAATGGATGCATGGGGTCTTGATGCTGGATACACAAATCCACTTTTCAGATACGGATATGGATATGGATCCACCCAGATTCACATAGGATCTACCACTTAAATGGATCCTTCAAACCCGGAAACAGATCCCATGCCACTGAAACGGATCCTGTGCCAGCTAGTTCTCACATGCTATATTCCAAGCAAATAATGGTTTATGTTTTATTTTTTTAAGGATATTTGCCACCTGTTTGAAATCCTAAAAACCAGATATTCTATTTAGATTTTAATTAGATTACTTATTAGCAATTGGTAGGCTTTATACTTGTATACTTATAGGCTGTATAATGCTAGCATGAAACGTCTAACACATCAAAATTTGGATTAATCTAACTCTAGGTGAAGAGGGTCCTCTTATAACAATATGATACATAGACTACAGCATGTTCACAAAAAGTGTACAATATCCATTTACAATTGTATCTAGATGGGAATTTTCAATTTTGATATTTTAAGGCAAATTTCAGGGAAGATGACAGGTTTATCATGATATAGAGTTGAGATATTCAAATGATGAGCATGTAGACCCATTTTTGAACTTGTAGTTAGATCTACTCTACATCATCATATCAATAGAATGACCATTGATTATACACTAAATTTTGTATTTGCAATTATTCTTTTTGTATAAAGCACGATGCATCATGATTCCAGTCTTCAAATTTGTAAATTATCTAGTGATTTGAATTCTAATGTTGTGATTCATGAATGGTTTTGATTTTTACGCTGAATATGTTTTTTAAAATTAAAAAAAAAAATATTATTTTAGTTTTTGTACATGGTGTTTCCCCAGCGAATCCAAATCGTGGCTTTTCAGAAATCTGGTGGATCCCTATCTGGTTCTGTATCCGTTTCCGTTTCTGTTTCCTGGTAACTAACGTTATGAACTGCATTAGTCATGATGTCACATGGAATAGTCGTCAGGAAATTTGCCTATTTGTGTTTAATTAGTCTTGCTTTTATTTCTGTTTCCAAGCTACAACTATCTTTTTTTTTGATCTTTAATGTCATTTAGTAATGCTGTTGTTCGTGAGGCATGCCATTTGTTTGTTACACATCCTTATGATATTATGAACTGCATTAGTTATGATGTCACATGGAGTAGTTGTCAGGTAATTTATCTATTTGTCTTTAATTGGTCTTGCTTTATATCTTTTTCCAAGCTACAGTTATCTTGATTTTATATCTTCAATGTCATATCGTTCTGCTGCTGTTTAATTAGAAATGTGCCTTTCGTTTGTTAGACATCCTAACGATATTGTTTTTATCAACATACAGAGGTGAAGAACTGACAGTGCAAGCTCCTGGCACTCAGACCCGCAGCTTCTGCTACGTTTCTGACATGGTGAATTGTTTTCTTTGCTCGCTTCATTACTACTCTTTGGAAGTTTGTAAATGCATGATCTGATGTCATAGATTCCTGATCTTGATTTCCATTAGAGACCTTGAATTACCTAATGTTGTAATTTACTAGAATGAGCCAGCGATCAATGCCGCAGCATGAAACTAATAATTGAACCAAATGCTAGAAAAGCTCCAAATTTGTTATCAGCTTTCTCATGAATCCGTGCCCTTTTTCTATTTTTAGTACTACCCTCTGGTAGCTACAGAGAGTGATGATACTTCCAGCGTGCGTGTGCGCACACACATATATCCAGTTATATTTGTGTTTACTGCACCTATAAGAGATGAATGCTATCTAATGCCTTGATATGGAAAAATAGTGTCAATATTTTGTGATATGAGGGGTTCATAGTAAGCACATAGAATTGATAATTACTATCGTTGAAATTACAGGTTGATGGCCTAATCAGACTTATGGAAGGGGAGAATACTGGGCCTATTAATCTTGGGAATCCAGGTTCCTTTTTTTGCCTGAGTTACTGTAGACATAATGATTTCTTTATTTTTTTTTTGTTTTCTGTTTCGATTTGTTGAAGGTTCTCATGCTCATTCTAATTAATCAATAAATTCTGTACAATGCCAGGAGAATTCACAATGTTGGAACTCGCTGAAGCTGTGAAGGAGGTATCCCTCTCTTTCCTGACTCAACTATGATTCGTCATTAATAGTTAGAAATGATCACTATGCACAAAATTATTGTATTCTCAAAATAAATGTGAACAACTGAATCACGATTGAAGCATGTAAATTGCATCAATACTTCTAAGCCTGGTGATTGTTCAAGTGCTGTGAATTACAAGCAGGAGGTCTCGGGGTTTAAGTCCCTGGGCTGGCTTACTCTCTGATGTACTTGATATTTGTGGGCTTCATTTGTTATCCCTGCTGGGTTAGTCACAGAAGCCTACGCTGCTTCCTTTACATTGTGTACCATCCTTGAAATGAGGGAAGTGCCTAGGGGTTTCCAGGGATCTATTTTTCAAGGGAAAAAAGAATAAGGTCATTTTCCACTGGCAGTTAAACCAATTTGAATTTAGGATAGATATAAGATCAAATGTCTTTGACGGAATCCTTGTCCTTTTTTTGATCCTTAAGAGTAAGATTCACTAGGGTATGACTAGGAATGGCTAGTTTTACTAGGATTGATGCCTAAACTGGACCAAATCGATATGGCTTGGCAAACACTTGCTGCCAGTGAGTCAAACTCGGACGCAGTGAGCTTGTTTCACTAATTTTCATTGACTGGTGAGTTTGATTGGGTGAGCCCCAACCAAAATCTGTTTGGGGTGTCCCAACTGGAAAGAAGGTTGCGGGGGTTCATTTCAGATAGTTTTCACAGCTGAAAACTTCAAGCAAGCTTTGATCACACAGCAAGATATTACACTCCTTAATCTCATTTAAACGGTGGTGTTTTGACATTGAAAATAATTGGGGAAATCTCCAATTTCCTGTAAACACAACAACAGCAGCCATAAGATGGTCCCACACACTTCCGACTGTTCCATGAACTGACTTCTTCCATATTGCAACTGCTACCTGGTTTGAGCTTTGGGCTTTGAAACAAGATTATATTGATAATCTGCATTAATCAAGTTTTGATCACACAGAAAGATGTTGCTCTCCGATATCTCATATACGGGGTGGTATTTTGATCGGATATCTCATATACGGGGTGGTATTTTGATCGGCGTTGCCTACCAAGGTGACAATTTCGCCCAGATGGCCATTTTTTTGCTGGAATCTGGTCATTTTATTTTCAAAAAATCCAATCCTGGGAGTGAAATGGATTTGGGAGTGAAATGGATTCAGCACTATCAAAAACCAAAAACCCCGGGGGCACCCAAAATCTGGAAGCTTGACAGCTGTAACCCAGATTTACAAAATTTTTGGCTGGATTTTGTCAAAATCATGCCAGAATTTCCATTGTTTTCCGGGCGAAAACGTTATTTCCTTGGACTACGCAATTTTGACATTGAAAATAAAGCAGTTGTCTATAATGCTACTTTTTGAAAGCCTTTCCGGTGGGTTTTTCTGATCAAAATCCGGCACCAATTTATTGGAATCGCAAGTTTGATAGCTAGTTTCTGCACAATCAAAGCGTCCCAGGGGTTTTTCAGGGTGCTGAATCCAAATATGCAGTTAAAAAACCATTTTAACTGCAACAAATCAAGATTTAACCTCAATTTCTTCCGCCGGATTCCGTCACCGGAATCTCCAAAAAGTCGCGTTATAGACAACTCCGAAAATAAATGAGGAAATCTCCAACTGCCCTTAAACACACTTCCAACCTGTTCCATGAACTATTTCTTCCATATTGCAACTGCCACCTGGTTTGAACTTTCGACTTTGAAACAAGATTATATTGATAATCTACATTATATGTACATTATTACAAAAAGTTTATACTGTTGATTCTTTTGGGTCAATTTCCGTATTTTTTCATTTTTAAAAAATTTGCCAGAGCTTTCGCCAAGTTTAAGTCCCACGCTCTCTGGCGTGGTCAGGGTGAATTGAAGTTTGAACATATTCTGCATAAGTTTATTCCAACATTTAAGACAGTCTGAAATGGTCCTTGGTTCTATCATCAACATATAAATTCTTCTTGAGGCGCCTTTTTACTACCATGATGTTTAGTTCCCAAATAATAATTCTGCTAGTACTAACCTTTGTGTGTCTGAAGCTCACAACACAAATTCTGATCTTAAGGTGCCGTTATAAAATTTTATTACTATGATGTTTATTTCCCAAATAATAATTCTAGTAGTGCTAACCTTTTGTGTTTTTGCAGCTCATAGAGCCTTCTGCTGAGTTGAAGATGACTGAAAATACTCCAGATGATCCACGGATGAGGAAGCCTGACATAACGAAGGCGAAAACCCTTCTTGGATGGGAACCCAAGGTCCACACTCACATCGTCCTGTTTGATTCATTAAAGCAATCATCTATGAGAAATATGTTTTCATCCTCTGACAGACTTTTCACTTTCAGGTCTCTCTACGTGAAGGCCTACCCCGTATGGCTGAAGATTTCCGCCTGCGGTTAAATGTTCCAAAGAAGTGAGCAGTTGCAACGCTAGACATAGTGAATGAGCCTTCCTGGATGGCTCCAATAACATTCGCTTGCAATGGCAAGGGGTGGGATTTTTTTTTTAAATGCAGTGGATGCTTTCTTTTTCCAAAAAGGAATGGATGTTGAAAAATGAGAGGATTCTAAAGCGGAAAGGTTTTGGTTTTTTTCTCACTGCTCTTAAGATTAGAAGATTTTAGCTTGTCTCGTGATATCTAAAATAGTGTAGCTAGAGAATTGGTATCTAGGGCAATAAGTTGTGAATTCGCTTACAGAGTGAAAACACCTTTCGAAGGCAATCAACCAATAAAATATTGCTTTGATTGTCTCATTTCTGCAATTACCCTTCCTACTGTGTAAGCTTCTGAAATGTGCTAATAGATAAATATTCATCAGATTTACAGTTTCTTGGAATGTAATGGCAGTTGACTGCTGAGTTTGTATCCCCTTTCGAAGTGTTCTATTTCTCTAGATGTTACAGTATTTTGGGTTGTTATTACTTCCTAAGTTGTCAGGGCGTGTGGCTGCTACTGCGGTTATGGAATTATAAACCTTGACAACATAGATGAGTGAAATTACTGAGAACAAACTTAAGATGGAGAGTTTGCCATGTAGCGTTTGGTAAACTAGGTCAACTACATATTAATGCAGTTGTCTATAATGTGACTTTTTGAAAGCTTTTCTGGTGGGTTTTTCTGGTCAAAATCCGGCAGCAATTTATTGGAATCGCAAGTTTGATAGCTAGTTTCTGCGCAATCAAAGCGTCCCAGGTATGTAGTTAAAAAACTATTTTAACGGCAACAAATCAAGATTTAACCTCAATTTCTTCCGCCGGATTCCATCACCAGAATCTCCAAAAAATCGCATTATAAACCACTCCCATATTAATACATTAATTTTTTTAAAATATTTAAAATTTTATGGCAATTTATAAATGAGTTTTGTCATGAATACCTCCTAAGTTGTCAGGGTTTGTGACTGTTAGTGCGTATGGGATTGTAAACCTTGGTAACATAGATCATTGACATTACGGAGACATGGGCAACAACTTAACAAACTTTCTCTATTGAATGTTCTCTTAAGCAATTAAAAACAAGGAAAACTACTGAAAATATGGTTTTTTTTTTCGCCTTTTCCGTGTTACACCAGTGTTGTTGACATCAACGTCAAAAATGGTCAAACATGTCTTGCGTAGTTTTGTAGTATGGTCAGTAGAATGTGTTTTGTAGTATGGAGTATGGGTTAATAGAATGTTCTCATAACTGGAAAATATGACAAAAATATGATAATTAGTTTACAATGATGATGATTTTCATAAATAAAATTGAATGTTTATTACTCGTAACTATTTCAAAGTTAAAGCTATAAAGATGTAACGTAGTTGTGATAAATATCTAATTCAGATTTAAATATGTTTATTTAAATTTATCTAAAAATGAAAGTCTTGTAACATGAATGTTGTGAATCGCTATGATTTTATGCTTTTGATGTAGATGGTGTTGATCTTTGTAATCAGTGAACTTGTGAAAAGTAATTTTTTTCGAAAAATAAAAAAACTTTTAAAAACAAGACCCTTAACTCCAATTTGATCAAGATACATCCCAACTTGTCAAATGAGTATGAATTTGATTTTCATCAACAACTCTAAAAATATAACTTTTTAATATAAAATCTATTATTTCCAACTTAATATAGATACAACAATAAACTCCTTGAAAATGAAAAACCTAGCCATTGCTACCATTGTTAGCTCTGCCTACCGGAAAGTTTTAGAACAATATATAGAACATAAAACTCTACTTCCCAAAAATAAAATTAATGGAATCTTTCCTCCTTAAATGGAGATGGTGTATATCAATATTATGGTTTGTGAAGGTAGATGAGACTTTGACATTCAATTCAAACATCTTCCGAAGCATTTTGAGAAATGACACCAAATAATACATAAAAAATATTTAATAAAATCAATTATATAAAATAAAGTGCTACTTTCCAAAAATAAAATTAATTGAATTTTCCCCTCTCAATGGGGATGATATATATCCAATATTATGGTTTGTGAAGGTAGATGAGAATTTGGCACTCACATCTTCCCAAGTCAATTCCTATTGTTGTAGTCATACATTATCTCAAGTCAGTTGCTCTCTATTTAGTCACAAATTACTTTTAACATTTTCTCTGAGTATATCTTCTTGTCTCGTTGTTGAGATGTGCAACCAAGCTTTGTAAAATTGATGTAAAACATGAACAAATTCAAGAAAAATTGAATTGATGTGTCCTAGAGCAAGAATTTTGCTGGTGCAAAATGTTGATCAACATTTACTTAATCCAAGGGTGGAAGAAGATGGTTACACGATTTTAGAATTGATTAAGCGATCATTTTTCTATGTTATATCATAGAAGAAAGTTGCAACGAGTTTTGAAGAGAATGTTGTAATGCTTACATATCCATATGATCATCTAGATAAAATGTAATGCTTACATTTTATGATATTACTTTTTTAGTTTGTACCCTTTGTTTAGTTATTTGAGAGTTTACATTGCCCAATAATCCACTATTGCTACCCATTAGCTTTAATTAGGTAATTAGGACACTTGATCTTTATGTAATTCAAATCTTTATGTTTTTATGTTCTCTATTATTTTGAAACTCTTCTTGAACCTTTAATGCAATCTACATTAGCATGGTCTCTTTGTCTTATGCATTAACGTCCTAATTTATGGCTATTATGAATGAAGTTGAAATTTTTAATGGAACTTTTAACTATACTACATTGTTTTCCATATAATTGTCTAGATAAAATATAGTGCTTACATTTTATGATATTGCTTTTTTAGTTTGTACACTTTGTTTAGTTATTTGAGAGTTTTCATTGCCCAATAATCCACCATTGCTACCCATTAGCTTTAATTAGGTAATTAGGACACTTGATCTATATAATTCAAATCCTTATGTTTTTACATTATCTCTATTATTTTGAAACTCTTCTTGAACAATTAATGCAATCTACATTAGCATGGTCTATTTGACTGATATCCTAATTTATGGCTATTATGAATGAAGTTAAAATTTTTAATGGAACTTTTAACTATACTACATGGTTTTCTAGAAATCCATCGATTAAAGTCGAAAGTTAGATTTTAGAAAAGAGAGTGAATGACAATTTTTATTACCATATTGATAGTTTCGTTGTGATTGGAGCATCCTAACTCATTATACGAAGAGACTATAGATATAGAAGCCTCATTGCGTTGACACTTGATATGGTGGTTGAATCCTTGATTGGAGATGTAATTTCTTGTTTGTCTTTGGTTAGTGCCCAAGCAACTTCTATATTGAGTTTTCTAATGCCATGCAAGTCCAATGCATGTACCCAAGTCCATGCATCTATACAAATGCCAAGCTCTATGCATGTCCTTGATGATAGTTGAACATGTTTAATTAAGTGCTAAGCTCTATGCATGTTCCTTATAATAACTCAACATGTTTAATTAAATACTAAGCTCTATGTATGTCCATGATGATAACTCAACAATTAATTGCTAATCTTTATGCATGTCCATGATGATAACATGTTAAATAATGCTAAGTTGCTAAGTGGTCACCACATGTGGTGATTAATTTTTACCAAGTCAACAATGATCCTACATAAGCACCAGTGATCAAAGTTGATTAAATTCTACGCACATCATAGCTATTTTGTAATTTTGGGGAATGACACAGTGACCGAATGATTCAAAATGAATCCACATAATTATTACAAGCTCTTTAAAAGATCATAGGGTATCATAGCTTCATAGTAAGTTTGTACAAATTTGTAGTCTCCATTCTCCTTTTGTTTGTTAATTTTTTCTATATTGGATTTCTAGGATACATTGTGTCCCATGTATGTATCTTATTTATGGTTTTAATAAATGCTACAAAGGTTAAAAAACTCAATTGATGTGTATAATTTTCATGTTGAAATCACTAAACATATAAAAATTGATAATCACATTAGGTCCCCCAATTCACTTCTCTAGTTAACTTGCAAACGGAAGAATATTCTTCTTTTAATGTAAAAAAAAAACTTTTGGGAAAGATATTAAATTTTAAACTCCTTGAAAACACTTAGCCTAAGGCAATTTATCCCATTGCAACAAAAACCTAAAATCAACCATAAAAAAAGTGTCCCTTTTTAATGAGGCATTAAAATTTCAACATTCTTAAAACTATCTTATACCAAATGATAACAATAAATAATATCATGACAATCATATAATGAAAAAATTCAACATTAATTTTTAATATTTTTTACTTTTAATCAAAATATCAACTTTTGTAGATTGAATAAAACATAAATTATTTCTGTAATTCATTGTTGCATTGTGGATATTCTAAACATATGAATTCTTCATTATTAAAACATATAATCCAACAAACATAGAAATGACTCATAACTTCATGTAAGATTATATGGAAGTCAAAATATTTATTTCAAGTTACCATGCAAACATCATTTACATAAAATGTTTTAGACATTTATTCAAAATCACTCAGGTTCTGGCACACCATCATAATCTACATCTTCAGACGAATATATGGATGTAGATGAAGATGGCCCATATTCTTATCTTTCATTAACTAGTGTTCCATTTGAGTCAACATGCATGCCCACCATTTCAGGTTTCAAAAGTCTTCTAGATCTACTAGGTTCAACATACTCCCATCTCAACACTATTTCTTCTAGTAGCAACTTCTTCAAAATCTCTAGAATCTTGAAGTGAAGAGTTCCCCTCTTTGTTAAATTGAAGTCATAAACTAGTATGTCAATATCCTCCAATTTTAAGAGGTCTGTGCGGTGAAGATTTATATTTGTACCCTTTCTTTTTCTCTTTCTGCCAATTTGTTTATCAACTACCATCTCTAGTTTGTACACACCATTGAATGAGTGGGTATTTGTGGCATACCAATGCACTTCAACAACTGTAATATCTTCATTTTCTTTAATGACCTTTATAACCTTGGAAACCCAGAATGGATAGCCATGTGGATCTCCATCTGCTAACATTGCTATCATGCAACCCTCCTTAACATCCTACACAAAACCCCTGTAAAGGTTTTCCATGGATTCACATTGTGTACATGATCTTCTAGAACCAATATAGATTTCTCTTTGTTGAAAATAACAAGAAGAAATGCTAAAAATATAAATGCTAAAAATAGCATTTCAGGATAGATTCCAATTTTAATTAGTCCCTGAATTAAAATTGAAAATTAAAATTCGAATTTGGTCTCAGTAGTTGTTTGAAAAATAATTAATTAATTCATCTTGAGTTAATTAGTTACAGAAAATCAAACATGAAGAATATGTTAGGACATGCAATAGTTATCCCTTTGATTGAGGAAGTTATCCCTTAATTAAGGAGACCATGATGAGTTGTACTTTGAGTTTTAATCAGTTAGCTCAGTTAACTGAGTTAAGTCTAGTTAGATTAGTTCCAAGCAGTTTGTGGCACTGATTGTGAGTTCAATTAGTTAATGCATGCATGCATGCAACTAGTGTTCTCCAAATAATTGAATATTCTCTTATAAATAACTCATGCATGTCAGTTCAGAGAAAGACCCAGTTGAGATTAAAGGAAGGGACAATGTACTATTAGTTGGAGGAATTTTCCTATATAGGAAACTCATCCATGCAGAAGGAATCATCTCCTTCAGGATTGCGTAGTTATTTCATAGGTCAGTGTTGTGTGTGAGGTGGGAATCACACAGGTTGCAGTTGGAGGACCCAGGAGAATCTGCGCAAGGAAATAGGAGGCTTGGAGGACTGAAGGGAGGCATATGTGTTGTCTATTTTGTCTATGAGCAACAGTGAGGGATTGTACTGAGAGCTGGATAGCTTGTGAGCTAAAACTTTGTGTAATCCTGAGATATTTCCACTTGCATGATAATACAAAGATCAGAGTTTTTAGCTGAGGCTTTCCCCAGAGTATTCTTCTGTGTTCATATGTGATAGATTTCTTCTTCATATGTTATATGTGTTCTATTTGATCTTGCTCAAAATTGATTAAGCTTTCGCAAGTTTGATTGTAGAAGTAGATTAAGTAGATTGCTTTAGTTACATTGCATTATCAGTTTAATCTACGGTGAAATTTCTACACTCTTTCCTTTACCTTTGGAGAATTAATAAGATCTTGAGATTGTTGCTATTCAACAATGTATCTCTCCTCATGTTCATTTGGCATTTTTTGTGGCCATTAAATGGAGTATTCGAAAGAATATCTTCATTTCTTGATCTTGAAATGATGTCACTTTGATTATTGAAAAAAGACTCCCATCGAACCGAATCAACAACAAAAACGTACTCATATATATCTCTATAGATCTTTTAACTTCTTCTAAGAATTAAGAATAATTTCTCTCTTATGCTTTCGTGTATTATGGAGTTCAATCACTGATTGTCATAACAATATCTTTGATGCAAATATTGAATGATCTGGAATGAACTTCAAAAATGCTAAACCTGATGACGACCCTTATTCTGCAGTAGTTGAATACTTCTTGCCCCATATAAGTGTTTTCCCATCAATTTTTTTGATACGAAATTGATGTTGGAAGATAATGTTATTAAATTGTTCAATGCATTTCTCGTCACCATGCGATCTTTTTTTTTGTAAGCTAACATGGGTCCATTCATATTCTATTAATTCGAGTTGAAACCTGTACATTCATATGGTGGCCTCAACCTGCCCCGAGGGGAAGCCGGGTCTGTTGGCCACTTTAAGTTTTTAATAGCCATCCATAAACAAAAAATGCTAAGTCTTCTTGTCCAAGCTAGGTAAACTACATAGTCAAAGGGATTGCTACTAGCTCCTATCTGCATGATATATTATAACAAAATTAAAACTGACTCTCTGTGCCCAAAACAAAAACATTAATACATATCTCCAGGTATCGGTCTGCCATGGCTTCCAGCTAGTCACCTTCTTCCTTTATTCCCGTGTCAATCTTCTTTATCTGGTCTTTTATCTCTTCTAGCTTATTATCCTGCATAAGAAGGATCACCTGAATGTTTTTCATTTCTTTTTTCAGGTTAGGAATTCCCTGGGCTAGTTCAGCCATCTCCATAGCAACCTGCTCCATGGCTTTTGCCAACAGCCTCTTCATAACCAAGTATATCTGAAGTACCTGTTTATACAGTGACATCCTCCCTCTGGTATTCCCTGGATCCGTTAGCAGGTATTCCCAATCATACATCTTAGGATTCGATTGTTCCTGCATAGCCTCTTCCTACATTCGCTGGATAATTCTTCGAATATCCTCATCAATGTTTTTGCTGTACACTTTCTCGGCATGCTGGACCCCCCGTTTCAATGTTTTCCTGCCCCTTCTTCTACCCCGCGGCGCCGGTTCATTTCTGGCTTGGTTTCCGGCCGGTCTTCCTCGCCCTCTCCCTCTGCAGTTCCCTCCCCGTCCTCTGTTCCCTTTGTAATCCTCCTTAACTTGGCTGCCTTGACATCCTCACCATGAGATCTTAGAATAAACCTTCGCATGTCAATAGTTTCTTCCAACACATGAAAAACATGCTCTAGAATGTATGATTTCTTAATACATTCAATTAATGATGGCAAACTCCCAACATCCTTCCTCAATGTTACTAAAAAAACGATCGAACATCTGATCAATATGGTCATGTGAGTGTCCAACAAGAAGGAAACCAAGCTTTACCTTTTTAAAATGATTGAGATTATATCAAGTCATTTAAATAATTATATTATTTATCCTTAGAAATTTGGCCTAATAGTCCACGATAATCAATTAAATTTATTATTCTAGGAGATGATTAATTGCCTCTTTAGCCGTTTTCTTGGTGTCTTCACCTCTACCTTAGGCTTATTTTATAATTTCATTAAGCCAAAACCCTACCCCTAATATCCTAAGTGATCAATGGCTAGGATTAAATCCTAAGCCTCACTTGAGATTAATGATTGAGATTATATCTAAGTCATTTATATAATTTTATTATTTATCCTTAGAAATTTGGTCTAATAGTCCACAATAATTGATTAAATTTATTATTGTACGAAATGGTTAATTTCCTCTTTAGGTGTTTGCTTAGTTCCTTCATCTCCCCCTTAGGATTATTTTATAATTTCACTAAGCTAAAACCTTATCCCTAATCTCCTAAGTGATTGATAGCTAGGTTGAAATTTTTGAAGTTCTTGGTGGCTTCAGAAAGTCTTCAAAACGAGCTTGGTGTCTTAACATGTAGGAAATGGTTAAAGTACCACAGAAAAATAATTTAATTATTTAAGTGACTTAGATATGATCTCAACCATTGATGTCAAGTGAGGTGAGATATAATCTTGACCATCAATCATAGATGAGATTAGGGTTAGGGATTTGACTTAATGAAGTTATAAAATAAGCCCAAGGGAGAGGTGAAGACACAAGTAGAGAAAGAGATTTTCTCAAAGAGAGAATTTTTCTCTAGAGAAAGAGGCTCATCTATATTGAGGAGAAAGAGGAAGAGTACATGGTGATTTGAGAGTATTTCCAAGAAGTCAAGATTTGGAGATCGAGGGAGGTTGAATTGCTGAAGTGTGAAGGAGGTTGCGAATTGGACAGGCCGATTTATCTAGGGGCGAATCACTGGTGTGAGTTGGGTTTAGGCTGAATTTCTCAGGGGTTAATTTCTAGAGGGCCAAAATTCCTTGGGCCAAATTATTCCTGGTGGGGATGAGTTACAAGTTCTAGTTGTTAAACCGACATGGTTAGGGGAACAAAAATAGAAAAGATAAAGCATGCGTTGCTATTTTATTAACAATTTGATATACATTTATAGTACATTTGGTGACCGTTGGGATTCAGATCCCAAGGTCTCTTGGACTGCTTTGTCCATTCGGCTTCCACGCTAACCCTTTAGGATTAGGTATCCAACATTCCCCCCCTTAATCCGAAAGGTTATGTATGAGTCCAGGAAAAGAGCTGTAATACAAAATGTGCAATAATGCATGGCAACACTAGGCTGAATGTGCTCTATGAAATGTTGGTTAAAAAGGGCGGTGGTTTAAGGATAGCCACCAACATTGGAACGCTTAGTGCAGTTCCCGGAACTCTTCCAAAATTCGCAAGAAGCTGTAAGTCTTATGCTAGAGGAAGTGATCCTATTGTTTTAAAGAGGGAAACCTTCAACTATAAAAGGGAGGCCTCACCCCACATAAAAGGTAAAAATTCAACCTGAAAAGGGAAGTCTCAACCTGTGATGGTTTAAGGATGACCAACAACTCTGGAATGCTTATGCAATTCTTGGAACTCTTCCAAAACTGGCAAGAAGCTGGGGTCTTCTGCTAGAGGAAGTGTTCTCAATTTTGTCTTTGGAACTCTTCCAAAACTAGCAAGAAGCTGAAGTCTTCTGCTAGAGGAAGTGTCCCTCATCGCCAACTGATGGCATGTTCAGGCATCTTTGTCTCTGGCTACAACTCTGAAGCTGGTGTGGCAGGTTGTGGCTCAGGCTCGCTTGATGTGGCTTTGAAGCTTGTAGATGACCATCATTTCCCCCCCTGTCAGATACAAGGTGAGAAGATGGAGAGAATTCAACTGCAAGACTGTTCAATATTCTGGAACAAGTTCTGACATGTGTCTGGAATATCTTCTTGGCTGTTGATGCCCATTGCCAAGAAGCGATCCATCCTAGATGAATCTTTGTTCTTGCAGGACGTTTGTTGCTGAAGCATCTATGTGAAGAATGGCTGGTTTTATGACAGTGCTTACATGGATGAAGATCAAAACAGTGATCTTTCAAATGGCCAACTCGATCACAGTGTTGGCATTTCACGATCTGTTGTTGTTGTTGCTGTTGTGGAAGAGGAGCAGAGTCTGGAACAGCTGAAGCTGAACTGTCATGAGGAGCAGGTGAACTGTCATGAATGAAACCAGCACTCTGAAACTGAATGGGTTTGGCATAGTCTGGAATATGAAAGGACAAGTCCTTGTCATATCCAAGACCGGTTCTATGCTTGTTGTGGACAAGCTGTTCCCAAGGTCTGATGATGGGCCTGGGAAGTGCAGACTGAGTTTCTGCATCTGCATGTACAACGGCTGCATTATTTGAATGAACTGTAACATTATCTACTTGTTGCTGATGGGTGGTTGTCTCAATGTTCTGAACAGGTTCAAAATGATCTCTATTTTGATGTAGCTCTTCTTGCTGTAGCTGTGATTCAAGCTGCAAAAAATCAATCTTTTCCTGTGCATTTTGTAGACATGTCTGAATTTCTGAGAAAGATCCTTTGCTGATTTGTAATGTGTCATCAACAGTGGATTGTATAAGAGTTTTCATGAACTCTAATACTTCACTGATTCTGGCCATTTTTCTTCAATGTCAAAACTACTTGGTAGTTAACAAAATTCTGGCCATTTTTCTTTAATGTCAAAACTATTTGGTAGTTAACAAAACCCTATGAGTGAAAGAGCCTGCGAAGTAACATTGGGAACGCGTCCAGCGTTAATCACACCCCAAAATGAATCTCAACGGAAAAATCGAATACCAGACAAAAATTAATCCCTCTGATCTGCGAGGCACAACATCATCCTCCTCTAACGTTGACGTCAATCCAAGGCTGGTTACATCTTGAATACAAACAAGCCTTTCTGTCGTTCGTGCGTTATATCTCTCCTTTTTTTTGTCAACAAACAGATAATGTCTTGCGACCGCGGTGTATTAGTCATGTGAAAATACTCTGCCTCCTCTGCCTGTAATTGCTTCTCTGCGTCTACCTTTGTAATAAATTTACCCTGCCTCTGAGTGTAATAAAAATACCATGCCTATATCCCATCTGTGGTCATTCACGCTTCTGCATGTGATCTTGCTATGGCTTTGATGATGCCTCTCCTCTGTGTCTATCACATTCTCCAATTCTGAAAATACTTTCTCCGGTGCCTCTGCCTGTGACTCTCATGGACAGACAGGCAGATATACTGACTCCAATGAAATGTAATGGCGGAAGGAGCTAAGAGATTGATCAATCAGAATCGTAACAGAGGCCGTCGAGAAGGCCATCTCTGAATGAATTTAGTAAAGAAGGCAACACCAGCAAGAATTCCGACACCTCAAAGGCCGCGGTTGTCTGATTCTTGATGATCCAGGAGACGAGGTTATCGAGAATCGATATTGATTCCATACAGTTGAAGAATTATGACATGATTCTCCGATTAATGTCTTCTCCGCTGCTTTTAGTGGAGGATTTGCATATGCTATGAGGCTCGAACTGCAGGCGTGGCGCTTGCAACAATTCCAACCAGTCTCACAAAAGGAGGCGGGCAACGAAGGTGCCGGGATCAAATCCTGCGTTGGAGTACACTACAGAATGTCGGCACCGTCACCAATATTTTCGACCCCTCCAACTTTCATTTTCCCTCCATGGACGGGCGGGCCGAGGGACTCTAATGATGTCATTCGGATTATGCCCTCTGTCTGTGCCTGAGAAAATTAACACAATCTCTGAAGATCATTCTGATTATGCCTCTGCCTCTCCCCAGCGGAAATGGAAATCGATGGGAGATGAGCTGTAACGCCAACGGTAATCTAAATCCTCTCTCATTCTCTCCACGACATCGGTCTTATCACATCGTTTTCTGGATCTTGGGTGCCAAATCAACGGGAGATGCTCATGTCAGTCAGTGGACAGAGGAGCAGGCAGTGAACGGAGCGTTAATGGACAGGGCCTAGAGGCGCTAGAACGATTTTGTATTTTGAACGAATTCAGGGCAGCACAGGTGTAACAGAGGCGTTATGTCAGAGAGCGTTTCTTGTCAGGGGCGTTTCTACTTCAGGCAACGTTTCTCCTTCAGGCAACGGACAGAGGAGCAGGTGTAATGAAGCTATTTTTCTTTTTAAACGTTTATGACAGTCAGAGGTATTCAGAAAAATAGGCAGGCATAATTAAACAGGCCACACATCAGCACTATTCAAGGCAACTACACAGGCCACACATCATGGCTTTGATACCATGTTAAACAGACATGGTTAGGGGAACAAAAATAGAAAAGATAAAGCATGCGTTGCTATTTTATTAACAATTTGATATACATTTATAGTACATTTGGTGACCGTTGGGATTCAGATCCCAAGGTCTCTTGGACTGCTTTGTCCATTTGGCTTCCACGTTAACCCTTTAGGATTAGGTGTCCAACACTAGTTAATGGATTTTTTTTGTGTATTGCAAAAACCATATTTTCCTAAGATTATTCAATGAAGGAGAATTTTTATGGGTGTACACTTTTTGTTGTGATGTGATTTATCTCTCTGTTTTTTTTTGTTTTCACTACATTTTAATTTTTGGAAGCTAAAATACTAGTGATTTCTTTCCCAACAATTTAAAATTTATTTGGGTAATAAAATGAATTGATGGGAATAAATAATTGTTGAGAGAAAGTAAATCTAGGTTGGTATTAGAAATTTAACAGTGTATTAAAGCTCTAGAAAACTTTAAGAGAGAGATCTATGATCACTAGGGTTTACAACAACAATTAATTTTTTTTATGACAATAAAATTATTTCAATTTTGTAGTTGGGGTTTTTTGGCCAAGGTTGATTTATGAAATGACATCACTGAGTAGTTTGAGATATGAAGATAAGTTTGACGGGAGGCTAATTTTAGTCCATGTAAGGAGTGAATCACTATTGTTATGAAAATGAATGGTTTGTGGCATTTTGCAAACATAGATATCTAAGTTGTGATCTTGTCTAAGCAGTCAAGCATAACCTTAAGGATGTGAAAACAAGGGATATAATCTTGGATGGTGTGAGGGATCATATAATTCCTTACATAATAGGGAAGGACATAACACGAGATGTGGGTAGCCCTAACTAGTCTTTATTAGAGCTCAAATGAAAATAGGAAGAAGGTGTTGCAAGAAAAGTTAAACAACATCAAGATGAACTAATCAGAGCATAACATCTTACTTCACTAGGATCCAACAAGCTCATGATGAGATATCACTTTTTGGGGAGGTAGTTAATGGTTAAGAGCTTGTGAAAGTAGCTCTGAAATAATGTGTTAAGCAATGGACTTGGAGGGGATCCTTGCTAGGCAACAACTCCTTGATTGGGTATGGTTATGGGATGAATTAATACAGAAGGAGATATGGGAGAATTCATTAACTAGTGGACAATGAAGGAGTGGTGGCATGGAAGAAATTACTCTTGCTGCAAAGGCAAAGAAAGGAAAATGCAAGGCCAAGAAGAACTAATGTAGAGGAGCATGTTCATAAGGTAAAAAGGAGAAGGAAATGAGCAAAGTAAATTCTTTGCATATCGTAAGTTTGGTCACTTTGTTGGGTAATGTCGAAACAAGAAGGGAAAGGAGAAGTGTCTACAACAACCATGAAACAAATGTATGATTTGGAAAAGAAGTTTGAAAATTACTTTACCTTGGTGTCATGCCTTTCTAGCATTGTTACAAGTGGGGTGTGGTTTTTGGATAATGGAGCATATCGTCACATGACAAGATCTCAAGATATTTTCACCTACACGACCAAAGAGCCTAGAGACGTACATGTGGAGCTTAGATACAACACCAAGTATGCAGTAGAGGGAATTAGAAACATTGAGTTTCAGATGGACTCGGGGAATATCATGGAGTTGAACCAAGTGATGTTTGTACCAGGGTGGTAAAAGAATCTCCTTTCAGTTTCAACCATGGAGGAAACTAGACTAGAAGTCAGCTTTAGAGGAGGTGAAGTCGCTGTTAGGCTAAAGGGAGTTGATCCCAACAAGAGGTGATTAATTGAGAGTAGGGAGAACAACATATATTTGTTGAGAGTACAATTGGTGAAGGCTCTTGTACATGATATTGATAGCTAGAGTGAGCTTTGGCATAGGAGGATGGGGCATCTACATTATGTTGTAACTTTTTTTTAACCATAAATTTTTCTTATGAAAGAAATTTAAAAACATGGGTTTTTATCATGTACTTTGTAAGAATTGGGAATATTTTTATAAACGTCGAGTAAAAATTTGTTTATTTTATAAATAAATGTAAGTTATTTTTATTTTTTCGCCAATAAAGGTGTGTGGTAGCTCTCACACATGTTTTAATAGCTAGGATTTTATCCGCTACAATTAAGAGCTAATAAATGATCAGACACCCCCCGCATTCCCACGTTTAACGAAGGGGGGGAGGTGGGTCCGCAATCCATGATTTTCGTAAACCATGGAAAATGACGCGGCGAGTGCTCATGCATTGTCCATCCCCCTCCCCAAAAACCATATACACATACCCCAACCCCCACCTGCCCCCGCCCCACCCCCCCCCTTACCCCCCACCCCGACAAAACTACCTTTCCTACTAGCCATTTCTCCCACCCGCTAGTTGTTACTCCCGCCAAATCTATCCCTTCACTATACATTCCACCAAGTAATATCTCGTTATCTCCTCCCTTATTTGTCAGTTCATAACCACCAAATATCACAATTAATTCCCACCAATGTTCAAAAACCTGTTAAAATGCTTCGATCATTAAAATCATCAATGAGAATTTGAATTTATTTAAATGCATAATTTGCCCAAATAATCCGACCATTTGCTCAGATATGCAGTGCTAGCAGAAGGATTAAGCAAAAAAGGAATTTCCAAGCATGCACAAGCTTTTCGATCAACAAGTACGCACAAGATTTCCAATCAACATTTTCAACCTTCCATGGTATTTCAATTTTCCTATTTTCTTTTCAATTTCAAAATGAGTACTTGTAAAGGGAAAAGTAAATCACAGATTGAAAACCCCATGCTTCTTGCAATTTTGAATTTGGATGAGTTGTCTTTGGTAGACTTAGATTTCAAAATCGTAGAGACCAAGTATGAGTTTGATTTGTATGAATTGCATAATTGGGCTTTTCAAAAGTTTGAAGATTCCAGTGATGAGTTTAGTTTTTGAGAATCCATGTTACTTTAATTCATTTCTCCTTAGTCTCACCATCTTCCCGAGTTTGTCTCCTAGTGCAAAAGAAGATATTTACCCAGTGAAAGAGCAGTAGTTTCTAGAAATGGTGAAATTGTATTCTACATAATGCCGAAGTCCATTCTTCAAGCTTTACAAATCAGTCCTCTAAGTTCCCTACATTCCTTTTCAATCAACTCATTAATTGAAATTTATTAGAAGCTTACATTTCAAGAGAGAGCCCATATTTTTGAGTCATTTTTACTAGAAGGATCTGAATTTTCGTGTCATAATCCACCTTATTCCTCCCTCAGTTATGTTTCCTTAAATGTCTAGACAAATAATCTCCATGGTTTGTTGTCTGTTAGGTTATCAAAGTGATGAATGGATTGACGAGGTTATTCTAGTATTTCTATCTATCTTTTCTTCTAGAAAAAATCCTTCTGTCCTGTTCAATTTTAGCCAATTTATCTCAAATAAAATTCATGATCATTTTTTAAAATCAAGTGCAGAAAGATCCTTCAAATATTAGTTTGTGTTAGTTTACTTGTTCTTATAACACCAAGTTGTTCTTATAACACCAAGTTGAGAGGTTTAAGATGCTACTATAGAAACTAGATTCACAGGGGAGGCCACAATATGTTATTCACTGGACCTCATTAGACAAAAATAATTCAGAAGAGTATTTATTCAGTGATTTTGTTAATGAGTTCCTGTACTTATCACTCTATCTTATTAGTAGTGATGCAGTCCCAAGGATTTCAGTAGAAATTAAGATAATTTTACATTTAAGTGAACAAACATAGGTACGATATTGGTATATGTATCAAAGTTTCACAGAGATCAAGATTTATGGTTGTGAATTGTCAACTTGTAAGCTACTAATATTTCTTACAATGAGGATTTTTTCTTTAGAATTCATGAGGGAGAGCTTGAATGTAGATGAAATTCATTGTGTCCAAGAAATAGAAAGCTCAGTTTAAATTAAATAATAGATTGGCCCCTTCATAGCAAATACTAGAGCAATTGATAAAGAAACATAAAATTTATTAAATCAAATGAAATTTAAAATGAGTTTTAGTTGGCCTTATGATCCTTTGGGAATAATTTCAACTAGCAGACTTTAGCAAGATGTTAATCAGGAGGTTTGCGAGGAATACACTTTACATGAAATTGAAGAACAAGTGTCAAGTCAGAAAACATTGGAAAATCCCCATCCAAAAGAAAAGGAGATAAAAAGGACAATTGAGAGCATTTATCCTGGCATTTTAGGGTTCAAGTTAACAAAGTTTAGAGTTTTCAAAATAATTCACACCGAGGAAACAAAAGAAGAATCATATGAAGTCAGGAATACAGAGGTATCAACTATAGTTATGGTGTCAAGCGAACCTGTTTTTACTCTACAACAGATTGAAGAAAAAATAATTGATGCATCTACTTCTCCTTCTTCTAGTAGTCAAAGCATTTTTTCTAAATTCAGGGAAATGAAGAAAAAGAATGAGCTTTTAAAGTTTTCTACAGATACTCAACTTTGGAAACAAACTTCCTCTACCCAAAACAAATTGTTATTTGCATTGGATCTTGATAGTAGACAATTTCAATTGGAATTTCTTGAGCTAAAGGTTCCAGTCCCAAATATTGTAGAGGACTACAAAAATTCTTTATTTTCTTTTGATACTAAAAAAAATTCACCCTATAGACCAGATAGATCTACATAAGCAAGTGAGTGAAATGATCTATTCTTCTTTAACAAGTTCTGCTATGCTTGTTTCAAAATTACAAACTTCTTTGAATAACATTCATTCTGAGTTGAAGTTAGAAAAGGCATCATCATTAGAGAAAAGATACATGGATAAAATATTTATAATATATTGTTATCAAATTAGGATTTGATCCTAACAATGTTGATGTATCTCAGGAGATCACAAAAAATAGAAATGCATATATTCAAGCATTGCACAGGAAATTAAAGTTACCAACAACAGGGCATCCTCAAGCTCACAAAGTGGGAGAAATTGAGAAAGAAAAGGAATGAATGTTGTGTATGATTGTGGAGCACAATCCGCAATACAAAATATGGAGGCAAATATGGAAAAAATAGTAAGGAAAGAGAACAAAATGTTGGTACAAGAGTTTCAACAACGAAGTCAGGATCAACAAGCCATGATAACATAACAATTATCCAAAGCAATGACTAATTTATCTTTAAGAAATGTGGAAATTGAAAAGTTGAAGGCATCATTGCAAAAGGTTGAGGAAAATAAAATAAAAGCAAACAATGCATATAGTTCATAGGTGCAAAAGAATTTCAAGTTTACAAAGCAACTTGAAAAATATTTATATGAATTAGTTAGTGCATAATGTTTATTAGAAGTTAAAGAGCAAATTTGGATGGACATAAATTCTGCAACTCTAGGTTATATGGTCTTCCATAGAGATCATTTTTGAACAAGAGAAACTATTAGATAAAGCTAAGGAAACCCTTGAAGATGTCAAAGTAGATATGGACAATAGACTTGAAGAAGAAACCAAAATCATTGAAGTCCTAAATTCAAAATCTAGAGAGCAACTGGAAGAAATGATAATTGAAGATAAGGCAGATGCAGTCCTTGAAGTGAGAAAAGTATTGACAAAGAGAAATTTAATGTTGTAGCTGGAGAACAAATGTGAAAATTTGGAAGTTCAAATAAAAATATTTCATAAAAAAGTTCTTTGTTCTTCAACAAAAAGGACTCCCATCTTTGAGAGATTCATATGGTCCATTAAATCAGCAAGAATACTATCAACAAAAACTAGATGATATAGCAACAAATAAATAAAAATTTACTAAATTTAAAGGAATTATTAGTGGAAACAAGATCCTCAAATAGTGTGCTGAGTCAGAAAATCAGTTCGAAGACCTCTATTTTGAGTTATTTTTGTTAAGAGTTATCCAAATTATATTGGATAAACATTTATTTTTCATGAAAAAATTGTAATAGCTTAGAGATTTTTGGAAAAACTCTATATGTACTTTGTAATTTGAAGTAAGAAGGGTTGACACCTGAAGGATTTTTGGAGTGATATTACTGTAATATTTTCATACTGAAGATAACCAAAGGATTCTGGTTTCCATTTATGCAACATTTGTGTACCCATGAGTGTTTTCTAGTGATTTCCATAATCTATTTCTTGATATTTTGAGATAGTGTAGGACAATGGGAAGGGCTAGATTGAATGTCAGACTCCCCAACTTTCCTAATGCATAGTTATTTACTATACTGTGCTATAATTAAACAATATGTTTAATTAAATACTTAGAAATTAATATATTACTTCTTTTATGCTATACTTAAACATATTTTGTTTACTATAGAGATACTTCAGTACATTTCCTCCCAGATTAGATGAAACTTCCTTCTTCCTTCAAAGAAACTTATAAATATTGTATGTTGTCATAATGGAACACCAACACTTTGATTAATCTAAAGGATTAAGAATTATAGGTATAAACAAGTTTTTACATCTTTGGATCATCCATTTCAATAAATACCCCTCACAATTGATGCTTTGGCATAATTATTTGGTCGAGGACTGTTTACAAAGATACAACATTGGATAAGTGTCATTGTTGGGGAACGAATTTTCAAGAAAATTTTCCATAGGATAACGATTCAACTTTCCTCTTAATGATGAATAAGAGGTTAGTAGGTTGAAATATTTCATCCAATGACTTCATAATTTTAAAATCTGGCTTCACGCAGGCATACTAGATTGCATTCTAATCCTAAGATCTTTACTCCATTATCAGATCCAAAGATAGTTGTATGAGTTTCATCCCTTAGATGTAGACTTGAAGCTTCTTCTTCTACTTCTTTTCAACTAGAATCAGTTTCACAACTTGAAAAACCAGAACAAATCCCTATACCTTCTAATTTGTCTAATCTACCTCCTAAAGATTTAGAACTTATTTATAAGGGAATAGACATACAAACTACACTATTGGTTCATCAACTTGAGTCTTTTGAACTCCCTATGTCCCTTTTGGAATTTTCTGATATAGAACCTGTAATAGCCCAAAATAAATATCTAATTAACTTTCTAATTAACATTAAATTTAAATCAAAGTGGCACTTACCTGTACCTTGATTTCAGTTGAAGTCTGTAACTATGACTTTGGTTGAAGTTTGCTAACTGCAACAAGGTTTTGGGGACAAATCTCCACCCAACCGTAGGCTCAATTGCATAAGGTCTTGCTATAACTGGCCACCCCCGAGCCCTCAATCAACGTAATACTGCTAGTGAATCCTCTGTCATAGAACACTATTCTCCCAAGAGAATGAATGATAGAATCTTGGAATGATGGAATGCCTCCCATCCTCCTCACCATCTAATAAATAGAACAAACATTGGATGAGAAACCACATGTACACACTCCATGTGTCTACATGCGACTTTCTTTTGATTTTTTTAGCTTGTTTTATTTTCTTCTTTTTGATAATTTTCTTGTTTTATTTCTATTTATTCTTATTTAGAGCTTTAGTATGGTTATTACTATTTTTATTTTTTATTATTTAAATTTATTTTCTTTATATATTTTTAATATCATTTATTATTTAACATTTATGATTTTTATTATTTATTATTAGTGATTTATTTATTATTTGTATATTTTGTATTTATTATTATATTAATTATTATTATTATAAGGAGGGACATTACATACTCTCCCGCTTTAAGGAACTTCATCCCGAAGTTAAGTTGAATTATTTTTATTATTATTTATTATTTTTGTTATTTATTACTTCACGTTGTCGACACCCTCTGTTGAACTAGTATAACCAGCAGGCATCGAAAGTTTCACAACACCCGGGAAATCCCAAGGAATCTATGTCCTTTTTCCCACTTTCGGCACCATGCATAAGCCTAACCTGGTCTGTATCCTAGTCCATGGCTGGCCCCAAGGCTCGTGCCTGACTTAGACCTCATCTGCCCCAAGGAAGGCATCTGGTACCGTACTCAATGACTCCTGGCATCTCACAAGGCTGGCCCACTCCCTCCACAACTACTAAGGCGCACAACCCCACGCATCGATGTCCTTACAGAACCAGAGCTTGAATTATAATTACTTGTGCTCAATCCTGAAGATTTTATATCGTCTGTTATTCATACCTATCCTTCTACTTCTTATCAACCTGAAGAGGAGTTTAAAATTTATACAACCACCCTGGCATTTGAATATCCAGGGAAAATTGTTCCTGAAGTTGAAAAGATAATCATTCACTCTCAATTTCCAAAATGCCTATAATCTCAAAGCAACCATTTGCTAGGAAACCTTCAATTCCTAAACAACCAAGTTCAAAACTAATTATGGCCGCTGTGGGACCAATTATGGTAGCCATATATGCAACATTAGCCCTACCACCAAAAAATCAACTTCATGACTTTCCTGAGGTTATTTAAAACACCTGCGTAGATACAATGGGGAAACATGATTAAATGTAGAAGATCATTTATCTACATTTTTGGATTTTGCAGAGAATCTGAATATAGAACATGAAGATGTATACATGAGGTTGTTCAATCATTGGAAGGGAATGTTGGAGTTTGGTTCAAGAAGTTGCAAGCAAATTCTATTCGTTCATGGGTAGAGTTAACCAATATTTTCATATGTCAGTGGGGAATAAAGAAGAATCTTGTTTATTATTTAACTGAGTTTGAGGATCTCAAAAGGAATCCTAATGAACCTGTATCAGGTTTCATAAAAATGTTTAATAAAATTTACAACAAAATGCCCACAGATTGTAAACCTCCATTTACTACAACAAAGGTTAGATTTTCTAAGGCTTTTGATGATGATTTTGCTTTAATTTTAAGAGAAAGGAAATCTAGAAATTTGGGATATATGAAAAATGATGCAATAGAAGTTGAGGCTAACAGAGAAGCATCAAGGAAGTTGAGAGCTAAAGTAGAGAAAGTAGAGAGAAAGTTAAAAGAAAAAACTGAAACTCGTTCATCATCTTAAATTAAGGAAGAAGATAAAAAATAGATGAAATTACTTCCATGTTAAGAAACTTGTCTAACAGAATTTCAAGCATGGAATCTTAGCCCAGACAAGCACAAAAAAATGTAAAAATACCTCCAGGACCCTACAAAAGACCTTTCCAACCACAATATTACAGAGAGAAAGACAAAATACTGACTAGTAAATACATCCTCCATTAATGATTGATGATCAAGATAATGAGGAAATAACACCAGTTGTAGATGATATCAATTACTTTGTTGTTCAACAACCTGAAAGTGATATTGTTCCTATAAATCAGAATCGATCTTTAGTCCAGAATGGGGAGTCCTCTAATGTTTCCAAGTATCAAGTTTTTTTTTTTCTTCTTCAGAATTTCTACTTATTGAGCTTAATAAAAGATATGATTTAAGGCCAAGACAAAACCGAGGCAGACCAATTAAGAAATATACTTTTGATGAAACACAAAATAAGGCTGCTGAAACTTCATCCTCACGACAAAAAGATCGATCACAAGATCAATTGAAAGTAGAAAAGGTGGTCCCTTCTGTTTTTAATGTAGTAAAGGAATTAGAAAATGTTGAAATTCCAATTCCTTTGTTTGAGCTGACAAAAAATCCTGGGTATAAGAAACAAGTCTCTAAATGGATGCAGTCTTCAAGTTTGGATGTTGAAGGTGATGTGATTAGTTTGCAAGATGAAAAGGCTTCGGTTATTTTTGGACCAAGTCTTAACGTTCAAGATGAGAGTGTTCCTCCTTTTTATTTGACTTTGACGATCCATGGTTTTCTCCTCTATAAATGTATGTTATATTTTGGATAATCTCATAATTTAATTCCAAAAATCATTATGGTTCAACTTTTGTCTCAAGTGACAAGGCTAAGGTAGTGACCTTAGTCCAAATCCATGTAAAAAGTGTGGCAATGGATATAATGGTCACATATATCCCTCCAAATTTGGTATGTTTCTATCAAGGTTCTGGTGTGCTAAGCTTGGAGGAAATTTACAAATGGATATGTCATATGCTATCATTCTAGTCTACGGAGGAGAACATTAAGATTGTACAAAGAAGTTAGACTTATAAATATAGTTACTGATGTTAGACACGTTGTGAACCACCCTATCTATTCTATTGATCAAGACTTAGGGTGTTTAATTTTGGCTATAAATGAAGAACGTATTGTACAAAATAAAATTGAAGACATTGTAAATATTCCTGAGTCTTCAGAAAATGATATTTGAAATTTAATTTTTTTTATTTTTTATTAATCAATCTTTTAACTTGGAATTCAAAGTTACCAATAATTTAGCAGAATATGAAGCATTAATTATGGGTTTGGAATTAACTAAGAGAATATCAGTATTTGGTGATCTTGAGTTAGTAGTGAAACAAGTTAGGAACTTTTGTCAAACTAAGGATCCTAGATTCAAAGCTTACAAGAGTGAGGTATGGGATTGTGTAGAAAATGATTTTCAAGCTTTCAACATTATATATATACCAAGGGAAGATAATATACAAACAAATTCTCTCGCAGTTTCAACAAGCACCTTAAAAGTTCTAGATTTATTCTAGTTGAGATATCAAGTTGAAGTTAGATACAAACCTTCTATCTCAGACAATGTGAAACAATGAATTTTTTTTGAAGATGATGAACAATCGAAGAAATTTCCGAAGACAATTGAAGAATTTTCATCTTTATATATTGATCAAGACGATAGTGAGGGAGTACAGGAAAATATATTTCAACAAGATGAGAATTTGAAGCAAAAGATAGAAGATCATGATATTATTGATCTATCTAATAATCACATTCCAAAGGATTAGTCCCCCTTGAAAGATTATTTGATCAAAATGACATTATTAATTCCCCTTTCTTAAATTCCCAGCAGATGATGTACATGAATGTAATATTGGTATTGTAGAGGATTAAAAACATCAAAATTTCAAGTTCATTGCCATAAGAAATTAAGGATAAATAGATCAATTTTTTCAAGAAATATAAATATGTATTTGCATGGATATATGAAGATTTTAAGAAATATGATACATCTATTATTGAACACAAGATTTCTTTAAACCAGAGGCCAAGCTCTTTCAACAAAAATTGAGAAGAATAAATCCAATCTGATTTCTAGTGATTGAGAAAGATGTGAAGAAATTACTTGATGCAAATGTTAATCTAGGTTGTCATTGATGTCAATATGGAATTCTTGGGATGACAAATATTCTTGTGATGCATATTATGATGATGTATTTGCTCATGATGATAAGTCCCTCTTGTTTGATAAGGATACCATTAATGAAGATGTCAAGCTAATAATGATGCCACTATGAAGTCAAGCCACTAAGAAGATGTCTTGTCCTAGATGCTTGAACTAACCATGAATATAACATAACCTCATGTATCCTTGTTCTTGATGAAGAAGCCCTAGATATCATGATGATGTTCTTACCCTTGATGAAGAAGCCTAGAACCCGAATGATGTCCTTACCATTGATATTTAAGGACTATACATGAATGGCCACACTTGATGATGTCATATGTGATGGCACTTGATGAAGGTCTTGATGACATGGACAATGATTGGAGACATGACATTAAGGACTTGGAAGTCTCCTAATGGAAAATTAATAAATGCTACATTATGGTTGGTGACATATCATTGCACTATTATTGGATATATGATGCTAGACTGTCCTGTGACATGAATGATAAATTCACTATCATGATGCCGGATAAACTATCATGGTGACATGGATGACTTACACGATGACAAAGCTCTTGGGACACACTAATAACCTCTTTCTATCCTAATCATCAAGCCCTAATAACCTATTTATGTCCTATTCATTTTTCTGCACTAAAAATTCCAAACAGTCATAAAGAAAATTAATTTTTGACATCTTGAAGACATCATTTCATTATGACTCCTTGACTATCTTAAAGAGGATTTTTTCCTCTTTCTAATGAGTTCTTACTTGGACCAAAACTCCAAATAGTTTGGGAGATATGAATTTTTTAATTTAAGAATATTATTCTGGACAGTAAGCCGACCTACACTTAGACATTCATGTCAGCCTAACTGCAGAAAGACATGTCCCTTCAGTTCAAGGTGAAATCCTATATAAATATGACATCTAGCACCTCACTTTAACCATAATTTCGGTGATTAATTCAAAGAACGAGTACATAAAGAGAAAGGAAGCCGAAGAACACAAAGAATCATTGTTTGGGCACAATTATGGTGTTAAGATTTATTCTTCAAAGTCAAGGACAATCATTGAGGACTAGAAGATTACATTTTTCGAATTTACAGTGATAAAAATATCTTGGAGGCTCAGATTTGTTGGAGCAGTCAAGTAAAATTTAGAACTGTTGGACAGTCACTTTGGAGGGCTTGGTTAGGCAAACAACCTCTTTTTTAGCCTCATTACTAAACACCTTGCTACCTAAATCTCAGTCTATACTCCTGTAGAAGCTCAGATAGGTGTCTATTTGAGGATAGTCCTGTGGAACACTGCAACTTGAATGTGGAAGCAACAAACCTCGCAACTGTGAACAAACTTCAGCTTTGTTGTATAACAAACCTTCGACCTTAGCCTAGTCTGTGGATCTGTAGCATAAAGGTTCGACCTATGACACCTGTGGTGTTCAGATTTGTGGTAGACTTCTAGCCCTTCTTCACACAGCCTTGCAAATGAACAATATTTGTTGAAGACTTTGGTTTGTATTTAGGTATCGTTTGAGGCAGATTATTAGATTGTTTTGAAGTTGTTTGTAACCCTCTCTTCTAGCCTCTTTAGAGCAGCTTGGAGCAGTTGTTAAGTGTATTTTGAAGGAGTTTTATTTATTTGAAACAGTGTTAGAGACCTATAGTTGTGACCCTTGGAGGCTTGTGCAAGTTGGAGAACTTGAAGACATTGAACAGTGGAACATTTAGGGATTTTCACAAGAGAGGTATTGGATCTCGAAGAACTCCTTGGAGAAGCCCATTGAAGATTCTCTTGAAGAAGCCAGGCATACTGATTCACCCCCCCTCTTAGTATTTCCAACAATTGGTTTCAGAGCCAGTACCTTCTTCACTCAAAGCCTAACAAATTGAAGGTCGATCATTAGAACACAAATGGTGAAGCCAAGGAAGAAAGTCTCCAATCCTCCTAAAGATGTGTCTCCCTCAACCACCGAAATTGAAGTCAATCAATTTGTAAAGGCTCCATTGTTCAATGGAAACTTTGATATATGTGAGGCAAGAATGAGGAATTTCTTAAAGACTCAAAGCATTGAAGTCTGGAAATCGGTGATTATTGATAGCATGATGGATGTAGAATCCAAGGAACATAATACAAGAGCAATGAAAGCAATCTTGAATGGACTACCTGATTCAATGAAGGCCAATTTTGAAAAATGTTCATCAACAAAAGGCATATGGGATAAAGTTCATGATCTTCACTCAAAAGGAGCATTGACAATGATATCTAGTCAAGAAAATGAAGGGAAACAAGAAGGAAATCCAGACCCCATCAAGGAAGCTGAAGATAAGAGTGATAACATCGAGCCTAAAGAAGATGTGGAAGATGAAGAAAATGAAGAAGATTTGAAGAAAATCTCCTCATTAAACTTTTGGCTGCCATAGAAGAGATTAACAATGTGAAAAATGAAAATGAGGAACTTAAGAAGAAAGCACAAGTTGGTGACCAAGACAAGACAAGGAAGGAAGTTGACCTTGTCAAGCTTCAAGTACAATAAAGAGATGAGGAGCTCGCCAAGATTAAGGAAGAATTTTATCAAAAAAATAGAAAGCATCATGAAGAAGTCATATCTATGACAAATCAATTGGATAAGACAAAGAAACGGGAAGATACCTTGGCAAGCCACCTTGAAAAAAGGCACAAGAGTTTGAACAAACTTGAAGCAAAGATTGGTCAATAAAAGGAAGAGGTCTCCTCCCTTAGATATCAACTAGAAGAAGCAAGGAAACAAGCACAAGGAGCTAAGAAGGCGATGAAAGCTTGACATTCATAGAAGGACAAGTTGATGAAGTAGAAAAGGAGAGAAACACCATGATATGCCAACTAGAAGAAAAGGATGATGACATCACCAAGATAAAATTAGAAGTCACTTCTCTTAAGGCCCAATCATGTGAAACAACCAAGATGAAGGAAGAAATGGAGATCATTCTATCAAAGAAGGATGAAGAATGCAAGAAAATGAAGGAAGAAATTGTCTTTCTTAAAAAGGAAGTTGACTTGCTAAATAAGAACTTGAAAAGTTCTCAAACCCTAGATGACATCCTAAGTCATCAAAGGTCTCCCCTTGATAAATCAGGTTTTGGCTATGCAAGTGAATCTTCAAGCAAGACTGATGAAAATCCTAATGCTTCAAACAACAAGGATGTGAGGACGCTTGGAAGAAATGTTGATGCTCCCTGTTTCAGCAAAGGCAAGGAGAAGAGTCAAGACAACTATGGAAGAAACCTTCCTCCAAGAAGAAATATAGATGGTGTCAAGGATGCAAGAAGAAGTGGTTATCATCAAAGGATCCCAAGGCAAAAAGACTTCAGAAGTACATCAAGGAAACATTTTTCTCCTACATACCAAACTATATTTCTTGGCTATTGCTATTAATGTACAAACTTTGGGCACATGGCAATTGTAGGGCATATCACAAAGATAAATATAATGGTCCCCGTTAATCTCCAAGAAGCAATTCTGCAAGAAGTCATGAATTCTTATTCATGAACAACATAGAGTGCTTCAAGTGTAATAACATTGGATGTATGGCACGTGATTGTAACTTGACTTGGGCTCCTACACAAGATAGAACCATGCAATAGGAGAAAGTTACACAAGTATGGAGAAGGAAGCAAATACAATCCGAAAATATCCTGAACTCTCCAGCGAACAACACATGTTGTTGATTTGATCTTCGACAATCTAAGCATTTGATGGGGAGACTTTGCCAAAAGGAAGATCATGCATATAGTTAGGGGGAGCTTATGATGATTAGGAATTCCTGCAAAAGTTATCCGTGAATGGGCCCTATGAAATCCTTAATGAGCAACATGGACAATCATCCTTTGATAAATTGTCTCTCAGAAGTAATTCCATTGAAGAACATGATCCCTTATTCATCCATGAACTATTATTAAAGATCTCATCCACTTGATCACTAATATTTCATGAGCTAAAGAATTTCGTGCAAACAGGGGGAATTGGTTCATCACATGAATGAATGTAAGCACATCTATCATGGACCACATTACCAGAAAGAAGAGCACCATGACTGGGGAAGTAACATACCCATGAAGATCTACTATTCATGAAGAAGAGAAGCAGCTTGACAGGGGGAGCACTTGGACACCCTGTTTTCCATTGATATCAAATGGGAGAGAATATTTGAAAGGGAAAGAATATTGCCATCAATGACAAAGGGGGAGATTTTAATCTAGGTTGTCATTGATGTCAACATGGAATTCTTGGGATGGAAAATATTCTTGTGATGCATATTATGATGATGTCCTTTATCATGATGAAAAGTCCCTCTTGTTTGATAAGGATACCATTAATGAAGACGTCAAGCTATTAATGATGCCATTATGAAGTCAAGCCACTAAGAAGATGTCTTGTCCTAGATGCTTGAACTAACCATGAAGACACCATAACCTCATGTATCCTTGTTCTTGATGAAGAAGCCCTAGAAATCATGATGATGTTCTTACTCTTGATGAAGAAACCTAGAACCCAGATGATGTCCTTACCCTTGATATTTAAGGACTATACATGAATGACCACACTTGATGAAGGTCTTGATGAAATGGACAATGATTGGAGACATGACATGAAGGACTTGGAAATCACTTAATGGCAAGACATGACATGAAGGACTTGGAAGTCTCCTAATGGAAAATTAATAAATGCTGCACTATGGTTGGTGACATATCACTGCACTATTATTGGATACATGATGCTAGACTATCATGTGACATGAATGATAAATTCACTATCATGATGTCAAATACACTATCATGGTGACATGGATGACTTACATGATGATTAAGCACTTGGGGACACACTAATAACCTCTTGCTATCCTAATCATCAAGCCATAATAACCTATTTATATCCTAATCATTTTTCTACACTAAAAATTCCAAACAGTCATAAAGAAAATTAATTTTTGACATCTTGAAGACATAATTTCATTATGACTCCTTGACTATCTTAAAGAGGATTTTGTCCACTTTCTAATGAGATCTTACTTGACCCAAAACTCGAAATAGTTTGGGAGATATGAATTTTTCAAGTTAAGAATATTATTCTGGATAGTAACCCGACCTACACTTAGAAATTCATGTCGGCCTAGCTGCAGAAAGATGTGTCCCTTTAGTTCAAGGTGAAATCCTCTATAAATATGACATCTAGCACCTCATTTTAACCATAGTTTTGGTGATTAAATTAGAGAAGGAGTACAGAAAGAGAAAGGAAGCTGAAGAACACAAAGAATTATTATTTGGGTATAGTTATGGTGTTAAGTTTTATTCTTCAAAGTCAAGGACAGTCACCGAGGACTAGAAGATTACAGTTTTCGAATTTATAGAGATATAAAATATCTGTGAGGCTCAAATTTGTTGGAGCAGTCAAGTAAAATTTTGAACTGTTGGACAGTCACTTTGGAGGGCTCAGTTAGGCATTCAACCTCTTGTTTAGCCTCATTACTAAATACCTTGCTGCCTAAATCTCAGTCTATACTCCTGTAGAATATCAGATAGGTGTCTATTTGAGGACAGTCCTGTGGAACACTGCAACTCGAATGTGGAAGCAAAACAAACTTCATGTTGTATAGAAAAACTTTGACCTCAGCCTAGTCTATGGATTTGTGGCATAAATATTCGACCTATGATACCTGTGGTGTTTAGATTTGTGATAGAATTGTAGCCCTTCTTCACACATCCTTGCAAATGAACATAATTTGTTGAAGACTGTGTTTTGTATTTAGGCATCTTTTGAGACAAATTATTGGATTGTTTTAAAGTTGTTTGTAACCCTCTCTTCCAGCCTATTTAGAGCAACTTGGAGAAGTTTTTAAGTGTCTTTTGAAGGAGTTTTATTTATTTGAAACAATATTGGAGACCTATAGTTGTGAACCTTGGAGGCTTGTGTAAGTTGAAGAACTTGAAGACATTGAACAATGGAACATTTGGGGATTTTCACAAGAGAGGTATTGGATCTTGAAGAACTCCTTGGAGAAGCCCATTGAAGACTCTCTTGAACAATCCCATTAAAGACATTCTTGGAGAAGCCCATTGAAGTCACTCTTGAAAAAGCTTACTGAAGTCATAATGAGGTGACCTTGAAGTTTTTTATTGGGTACCATGAAGGATAGCGGAGACACCTTCATATGAAGAGATCAAGGTTTTCATTGATGACATGATGTGGAGACTAAGTGAAGGGATAACTAAAGATAGACAGGGCTCATTGAAGAAGACATTGGGAGCCGTAAAGTTTAACCAAATATATCTTGGTGAAGTAAAGCTAAGGGTTGGAGCCTTGTAGAGACAAGGTTGGTGCCTTGGAAGATAGGGTTGGAGCCCTAGAGGTTGGTGCCTCGAAATTGACAAGGTTGGTGCCTTGGGAAGTCCAAGTTGGTGCTTGGCATATTACAGGTTAGATCCTGGGAGATTGAAGGTTGGTGTCTTCATCTAGGGGTTGGAGCCTCTAAATGCAAGGTTGGTGCCTTGAGAAGATAAGGTCGGTGCTCTAGAGGTTGGAGCCTCACAAAAGTCCAAGTTGGTGCTTGGCAATAGGTTGGAGCCTAGGAGTTTGAAGATCGATGTCTTCATCTAGAGTTGGATCGCTATATACATTATACTTGATTCATTGTAAAGATTATATTAATAAAAGCATGTATTCCTATTCTTCATTTTGTGTTCTAAATACGAGTGATCTAACTGGTAAAAATAACAATTGAAAAGAAATACTGATTCACCCCCCTAGTATTTCCAACACCAAAAATCATTGTTCCTCTAAGATATTTTGATTGGATAGCTAATCTGGTTCCTATTGTTAAATTTGTTCAACTAGGGTCTTTTGAATTTCCACGACCTTGGGTCTAGGCTAGAGTCTTAAAATCACTGATGCTACCAAACCATGAATCTCAACCATAAACTACTTTGCACAACCGAAATATAGAGTAGTAAATCACATATGCACAATATACACAGTTTTAAACAAAATTGTACAATAATGTACAATCACCAATATTCGTTATATTAATCCAAATTTGATAAATATAATATTATATGGTTACAAGATACAATGACAAACTCGGCTGCAACTCTTCTATGCCATATCTTGTCTTGCCGGTTTGTCGCACTCATACTGCTCACTAGTAGTGCTTTAGTCCATCAAGGCATCTACACATCGAGACTTCAAGAGGGCTGCCTCCTATCACTACTGCAAGTCACATTTGCAGCAATGAACACGGGCTCATCAACTGCACTCTGGGTAGGCCTAAGTCCTGAGCTCCAATATTCCACACTAGAAACAACTTTCGTCCATCAAAGTGTTGCCGTTGGCACTAAAAATTCACCCAATCTCACACCAACAAAGTACTTCTTGTTTACTGCTCTAGGGCTACTTTGGGTAGCAAACTCACTTCCCTCCAACCAGCTCTATGACACCCAACCTCGTCACTGTCAGATTTTCACCTAGGAAGATATTGCACCACCTCAGAATGTCCTCCAATTTTCTCCAATAGGCTGCACTATTATCTGATCCAAACTAGTTACTTCCTGACCTAATACACCTCTTCAAAATGATGTTGTCCACTTCTTGCACCTGCTGTCACTATACCACTAGTTAGGGCACACCACACTACCCTCCACCCAACACACAGTCAACAATGCAAGCCTTCTAAGGTTGCGGTTCACTAAGGGAAGATGCCTCCACTCCTATGCTACCCCTATCTACCTTGTTTAACCCTAAACACAGCCCTAGAGATGGTCCAACTGCTGGCTATGGCCTATAGCTTATCACAACAACTGCTGTAGGCTTATGACCTCCTCCAAAATACCGCCAAACAACCTCTACGCAACTCTGTTTTTCTCCACAGCCTTGCGGCCTTCACTGCTCAACATCCACAGTTAAGAACAACCCTTAAGCATGCCTTCAAATAACCCTTTACACACTTTTCTATCACCTAAAACAAACTTCCTTCACACAAAGGTATGCTCGCTATCCCTTAGCCTCTTTCACATTGTCTTTACCCTCCTCTTGCTGTGGCTAAACAAAGATATTCCTCCACGAAATTTCAGAGCTTTTCTTAGAGATATATTTCCACAAATGTATGCTCTTAAATGACTCAATACACTTCATATTTATACACATATGAGGGCTCAACATCACATTTGAAGGGACACTTATCAAGGCGGCCTACTTGACAATTAATTAATTATGCCAATTTCAAAAATTCACATGACAACTCAGATTCAGACGATTTTTGATGCATCAGAATAATCTTTTCAAGCACTATCATCATCACTTATCACATGTTGTGTATTCATCATGGTTTTTCCCCAAAATACGATGGGTTTCAAAACCCCTCTCTTGGGTTCCAAGCCCACAAATTTCCCTTGTGGTGCTTTGTCATCCAACCCTTAAACCCCTGGGGCTTGGAGTACCTCCCAAGCTACAAAATTCAACACTCCCTCTTAGTGAGGGAGGTACCTCCATGCCTTGAAAGTAATTCATCTTCATCATCACTGCTCACAACACTTGCCCAACTCCTATTACTCACAATAACAACAATCCTAGAAGCATGAACTATGCCTCCCTCGGAAGTGTCGCTCTTTCTCAAAGCCTCCTGCTTCTTTTTCTTTTCCTACAATGCTTTCCATTCCTTCCATGGTTCCTTCATGACACATGTGGAAGCACCCTTGATCCCCACTAACCGTGCACTCTTCTTGGGTTGCAATTTCTCCCTCTGAGCCTTTGGATCCTGGAATTTCTCGGAAACCTGCACCTACTCCTTTGAAGCCTACAACTGCACCTGCACCTGCTCCTGCTCCTATGGAACCTGGACCTGGCCCTGCTTCTTTATATGATCCTTAGGTTTTCCCGTCAACCTATAGAGATCATTCTCCCTAACTCCAAGCACAATCCCATCGGACTTAAAGCCTCCAGTCTCGAGTCTTGCCTTCCCATCTTGGAAAAAGACCTTAAAACCCTTCCTCTCCATCATCGAGATGGAGAGCACATTATACGTGAGTCTTGGTAAAAACAGTACGTCCTGGACCCTCAACATACGTCCTATCTCTAACCTGAATGCCACCACACCCAATCCTTGGATATCCGATTGACTCTTGTCACCCAATACCATGTGCAATTTTGAGTCCCGTTCGACTAGAGTCTCAAAAACATCCCGTGATCCTGTCATATGCTTCGTCGCACCACTTTCCATGTACCATCCATCCTCTTTGATAGTACTTTTTGAGAAATGAGAAATTAGTGAAAGGGCATCCTCTTCTTCTTCCATCTTTGCTTGATGGAAAATAAGGGAGGCTTGCTTCCATTTTTACTTATCATCATCTCCTTACTTCTTTGGACATTTTGATGCATAATGACCCATCTCGCCACAATGAAGAAAATTGATTTTACTCAAGTCCTTCTACTTACCCTTCATTTTTGCTGGAAATGCTACGTCCTCATCTACCTTCTTGGAAGGATGAAGATCCTCGTCTCGCAACTCTTCCTGAATGAAGTTGTCCCATAGTCTATTCTAGTCTAGAAGCTTCTCCCTGAAAATAATTCCTTTGATGAAGGGTTTCCATTCCTCGGTGAACCCTTTCAAGGCAATGCTTACCATCTCTGCATATGAAAATTTGACCTCGACGGCAGCAAGCTCGTCTTGAACCTAAGATATCCTTGTGAGATATGAAGTCATTCCTTCACCCTTTATTATCTTGGTGGATTTCAACTTATCCTCCAATATCAACACCTGATTCTCTTTCTTGTTCTAGAACAAATTCTAAAGAGCCATCCACATCTCATGTGCATTCTTCTTCCCGAACACATGAGGTATCAAGGGATCCTTCACACCATCAAGGATGATCAACCTCGCTTTCATATTCAAGTCTTCCCATATTTCCAACTCCTTAGGGTCAGATGGCTTCTTGATCTCTTTCTCGACAAAATCCCAAATTCTATTGACTTGCAAGACCAACTTGATCCTTTCTTTCCAAGTAGTGTAGTTGGACGACCCTTCCATCATGTCTTCATACTGGAGACCAACCTGCAACTTCAACATTGTAGTGACTCCTTCACTCATAATGTGACCAACTCCCTCTCATGTTGTACTTCACTGTGCAAACTCTAATTTACTAGATTTCAAAGTAGCTAAGATATGCTCTGATACCATGTTGAATTTTCATGACCTTGGGTCTAGGTTAGAGTCTTAAAATCACTGGCGCTACCAAACCAAGAATATCAACCATAAAATACCTCTCACAATAGAAATATAAAGAAGTAAATCACATATGCACAATATACACAATTTTAAACAAAACTGTACAATATGTACAATCACCAATCTTCGTTATATTAATCCAAATCTGATAAATACAATAGTCTATGGTTACAAAATACAATGACAAACTTGGCTACAACACTTCTATGTCATATCTTGTCCCGCCAATCCGTTGCACTTGTACTGCTCACTAGTAGTGCCTTAGTCTATCAAGGCATCTACACATCAAGACTTAAAGAAGGCTACCTCCTATCACTGCTGCAAGTCACGTCTGCTGCAATGAACACGAGCTCATCAACTTCTCTCTTAGTAGGCCTAATTCCTGAGCTCCAATCTGCCACGCTAGCAACAAATTTCATCCATCAAAGTGTTGCTCTTCGGCACCAAAAATTCACCCAATTTCACACCAACAAAGTACTTCTTGTCTACTGATCTAGGGCTACTTTGGGTAGCCAACTCGCGACCCTCAAACCAGCTCTATGACACCCAGCCTCGTCACTGTCAGATCTGCAACTAGGAAGATATTGCACCACCTCAAAATGTCCTCTAATTAGATCTTGTTATCACTGAAAAAATTTCAAAGAAAAAGGGTAAGGTAAGGAAGAATTGGTCTTGGCCATTTTCATGTTCCTTTCATGCATAAGAAGCACTTGGCAAGCTCAGGGTCAGCATACATCAGAGTTCTTTGAAGGCTCAAGCGAGGCAGTTCTCCATTTCAACTCAAGCAAGACAGTTAGCACTCAAGAAGAAGAATGTAGCTTTGAGGAAGTAAAAAAGAAATTGATGTCTACCAATCTGTCTTGCTTCTTTTATTATAGGGACTATCCAGGAGTAGTATTGATCATGACTACTCATTACTTCATATCTTGGAACCTTCCCATCTTCTCAACTAGCTTTTACTCTTTTGAAATTTACCTTGAAGAATGGTGTCTATGTATCTAGTTTTGAACAGCTTCATGACAAGTGGAAAAGCCATTTCAAGGAAAATAAAGCTCAAGAAAGCTAAATTTTGGCCTTAAGTTGTGTTTTTGGAATTACACAACAATTTCGTAGCGCTACGAAATTGCTGTAGTTGCATATTATGATTTGGTGGACCAATTTTGAGAGAAAAAGGGAAATCTTTTTGAAGAGGAGTCTCTAAAAAGGATCATTTACAAAGTGTAAACATCCAGCAAGCGCAAAACATGTAGAGGAGGGATTCGAAGACAAGCATAAGAATGAAACTCTAAAGAGGAACTCTGTCTCCTTGTTTTTAGCAGTCAACTTCCAAGGGGATTCCTGAACAATTGAAAACTCGTCTCTGAAAAGTGAAAAAGGTTTTTATTCCTAACATAATGAGATACAAAAACCTCTTTCAGTTTCTTCAAATTCATTATTATCTGGGAGACATGGATGACCAAACTTGCGCTATGAAACTGCTATAGGTGCAGTTTTTCACAAACATATTTCTCCTGTTTTACACATGTTTTTCAAAGAGATATTCTGGGCGGTAGGAAAGGTATTTCAAAAAGCCAAGATATGTTCAGAACGGATTGGTTCACAAAAGCCTCCTTCAGTTTTTGAAAATACATTTTTTATGAGAAGATACGAGCTCTGTCCCAACACCTATTGTTCAGCCAGAACAGAGCAAGGAACAATCTCCTAGTTTCCAGGAACAGTAAAAGGATGAGGCATCAAGGGCCAGCTGGAGGGTTATGAGAACCATCAAATTCGAATTCATGGAGTTATAGGTGTCAAAAGGAATTTTTAATTCCTAGATAAGGTTTTTTAAATCATAATGAGGAGTTACACTCCTAATTGTTTTAGGTCACTAGCACTGCGAGTTAACAGTCAGGTACTTTTAATAGTTAGTTTTAAGTGTCAATAGGTGTCATAGTAGGAAGAATTCGAATTCCCCTCATGTTGGAGGAGGAATCTTAGTTATGTAATGAACTCTATATATGGGAGAAAAGCCAATGTATCAATGGTTGGCAATTTTCAAAGAAACAAGCACATTGTGTTATTGTATGTGACTGTATGTTTTCAGGTTAATACAAAGAGTTGCTTTCACTACTCAAGATTTAGAAAGGGTTTTAATGTTTGATTTTCCTCATGGCTTCCTTCATATACTTTCTTGCTGTGGTATAGACATGTGTTACTTAGAATTCATTGATGATGCTCTAACTTCCTTCATGTGTTTGTAGGCTGTGTTCTTTACATTATATCTCTGTTTTGCTTTTAAGTTAAAACCCTCTATGCCTTGACTTCCATGTGAAATTGATCTTGCTGTTGTACTGAAAAACGCTTTGACTCCATAGCCCAATGGAAGTTTGTTAATTGGTATTTCAACCATTTATACATTGTTGCTCGAATTTTGCGGAGTTAGCCATCTAATCTGCAAAGTAAAATCTTTAATCCAGTGAGAGAGCCCTCTCAGGTTGAGGAGGCTAAGCCTTAGCCAAAAGTTGGTTTGAAAGAGTTACACAAGGTTTTCCTGGTCAGAAGCCTATCAGGGGTGATTTTGTGATAACATTTTGTGTGTCTGCTGGGAGCTTGAAGATTATTCATTCCCGAAACTAAGAAGCTGAACTTCTGAAGGTAGCAGGAGCTCAAATTTTTTTTAAGGCTGCAATCTACCTTGGTGACTCAATACATCGAATAAAAAATTGGAAGGTGACTCCAATGCTAAAAAATCAATAACTTGATGAAGTTTCAAGATGAGTTCCGCTGGAATAATGAATGCCAGGCATGCCCCTATGAATCGGTCTCATATCCCTGGTTTTCCAAATCCTATGCCAAAGGTCGAATGGTTAGATGATCTTCCAATATTCAAAGATGAAAAAAAGGACAATGCTGCTCTTCATTTGGTTAGGTTCCATATGCATGTACGCAGCCTTAAGGTTCATTTCCCTGAAGATTGTCTCATGAATATGTTTATGACCACTTTAGAGGGAAAAGCATGGTCATGGTATAAAAGTTTGGAAAATGGTTCAATATATTCACTTGTTAATTTTCATGATGAATTCTATGAGATGTATAAAGAATGTCATCCCTCCTTATTGCTGGTCCAAGATTGTTGTAAACATTCTGCAAGTTTTATTAAATATTTGGAGGATTGTTACGATGATGATGAATTTATGGATGGAGAAATTTTAGAGGCTCTTCATAACAATACATTTCAACACGAAGAAGAAAGTATAACATCCCATGAAATGCAACATGAAAATCAGCAGGGGTTTACTTATGAAAATCATGTTACATCCTCTGATATGAAGGAGAAGATGCAACAAACTTGCCAGTCTTTTGATCATAAAGACTATGAAATTGATTGCAAACACCAAGAAGAAGTACTGGAAGACAACTTTTATAACCCTCAGGCAGAGGAAAAGGTTGATTTTTAACGTCATACTTTTTAGCAGCTTACATCAATGAATGATCATAATGAGGAAAATTACATTGTTTGTGAGAATCATTCAGAAAAGCAGTTGGATAACATATCAAAGGAATCTTGTGTGGTTGAGAATCAATTGTCTGAAGATATAGAATGTTATGATGATCATATTAATGAAGAAATAGATGAAAATTTTTCTTTGTCATTATCTTCTTATCTAAAAAATTTTGAGTGCAAGATAGAAGATAAGATGAAATTTTTAGTTGAAGTTGCTAAGAACATTGAGAAAGACATTGAAGGTTTAAAAGGTCAAATTCAATCATATAGTCTTCATTGTCATGATCATTATTTTCAAAAGCTTTCTATGGCAGAACACAAGGAGAGGGTGTTGCTTCCTTTCTCTTCCGTGATTGAGGAAGAATACACTGTTATTGAAGATCAGTTTGCACAACCAGAAAGTTACGAGAATAATCAAGCTGATCATGTATTCTGGGATCCTATAGCTAGATACATGGAAGAGTTTTACTCTCCAGTGTTTCAATTTTTCTATGAAGATCAGAGGCAATTCCAGTGGCAGTGGTCATCACAATATCATAGTTGCTCTGAACTCCGATGTAGTAAAAAAACTCAAATATTAGATAAGACAAATGATTGGTTACATTGGAAATTTCACATTGATTGAGCTCAAAGAAGTTTGAAATTGATAGACTAGGTAGGTAGGAAAATGCAAATAAGCTCAAGGTTGATTGAGCATTTTTCAGTAGATATAGATTTCTTTCTCCTACAGTGATCATCAAGCTTAAGCCCAAGGTGAAGGCCCAAGAAGCTTAAAGGGGATGCTTGTCAAATAAATTTCTGTTTATCATAAGAGGATAAAGCACTGGACCTGTGAGTTCTTAGTGTACCACAAGGGCACACTATCCCAAGTGGAGCCACTGTTATCACTGAAAAAATTTCAAAGAAAAAGGGTAAGGTAAGGAAGAATTGGTCTTGGTCCATTTTGTGTTCCTTTCACGCATAAGAAGCACTTGGCAAGCTCAGGCTCAGCATACATCAGAGTTCTTTGAAGGCTCAAGCGAGGTAGTTCTCCATTTCAACTCAAGCAAGACAATTATCACTCAAGAAGAAGAATGTAGCTTTGAGGAAGTCAAAAAGAAATTAATGTCTACCAATATGTCTTGCTTATTTTATTGCAGGGACTGTCCAGGTGTAGTATTGATCATGACTACTCATTACTTCATATCTTGGAACCTTCCCATCTTCTCAACTAGCTTTTATTCTTTTGAAATTTACATTTAAGAATGGTGTCTGTGTATCCAGTGTTGAACAACTTCATGATAGGTGGAAAAGCCATTTCAAGGAAAATAAAGCTCAAGAAAGCTAAATTTTGGCCCTAAACCGTGTTTTTGGAATTACATAGTAGTTTCGTAGCACGCTAGGAAAAATATGTAGGTGATGCCTAATGCTCAACAGTTTCGTAGCGCGCTATGAAACTGCTGTAGTTGCATACTATGATTTGGTGGACAAATTTTTGAGAAACAAAGGGAAATATTTTTGAAGAGGAGTCTCTGAAAAGGACCATTTACAAATTTTAAACATCCATCAAGGGAAAAACAAATAGAGGAAGGATTCGAAGACAAGCATAATAATGAAACTCTAAAAAGGAGGAACTCTGTCTCCTTATTTTTAGCAGTAAAATTCTAATGCGATTCCTGAAAAATTTAAAACTCATCTATGAAAAGTGAAAGAGGTTTTTATTCCTAACATAATGAGATACAAAAGCCTCTTTCAGTTTCTTCAAATTCATTATGATCTTGGAGAAATGAATGAACAAACTTGCGCTACGAAACTGCTGTAGGTGCAGTTTTTCACAAACATATTTCTCCTGTTTTACACCTGTTTTTCAAAGACATATTCTGGGCGGTAGGAAAGGTATTTCAAAAAACCAAGAGAGGTTTTTGTTCAGCACGGATTGGTTCACAACAGCCTCCTTCAGTTTTTTTAAATACATTCTTTATGAGAAGATAAGCTCTATCTCAACACCTATTGTTCATCCAGAACAGAGCAAGGAACAGTCTCCTAGTTTCCAGGAATAGTAAAAGGATAAGGCATCAAGGGCCAGCTGGAGGGTTATGAGCACCATCAAATTCTAATTCATGGAGTTATAGGTGTCAAAAGGAATTTTTAATTCCTAGATAAGGTTATTTTAATCATAATGAGGAGTTACACTCCTAATTGTTTTAGGTCACTAGCACTGCCAGTTAACAGTCAGTTACATTTAGTAGTTAGTTTTAAGTGTCAATAGGTGTCATAATAGGAAGAATTCTAATTCCCCTCATGCTGGAGGAGGAATCATAGTTATGTAATGAACTCTATATATGTGAGAAAAGCCAATGTATCAATGGTTAGCAATTTTCAAAGAAACAAGCACATTGTGTTATTGTATGTGACTGTATGTTTTCAGGTTAATACAAAGAGTTGCTTTCACTACTCAGGATTCAGAAAGGGTTTTAATGTTTGATTTTCCTCATGGCTTCCTTCATATGCTTTCTTGTAGTGGTATAGACACATGTTACCTAGAATTCATTGATGATGCTCTAACTTCTTTCATGTGTTTCTAGGCTGTGTTCTTTACATTATATCTCTGTTTTGCTTTTATGTTAAAACCCTCTATGCCCTGACTTCCATGTGAAATTGATCTTGCTGTTGTACTGAAACACACTTTGACTCCATAGCCCAATGAAAGTTTGTTAATTGGTATTTCAACCATTTATACATTGTTGCTCGAATTTTCCATAGAGTTAGCCATCTAATCTGCAAAGTAAAATCTTTAATCCAGTGAGAGAGCCCTCTCAGGTTGAGGAGGCTAAGCCTCAGCCAAAAGTTGGTTTGAAAGAGTTACACAAGGTTTTCCTGGTCAGCAGCTTATTAGGGGTGATTTTGTGATAACATTTTGGTGCGTCTTCCGGGAGCCTGAAGATTATTCATTCCCGAAACTAAGAAGCTAAACTTCTGAAGGTAGCAGGAGCTCAGAAATTTTTTAAGGCTACAAACTACCTTGGCGACTCCATACATCGAATAAAAAATTGGAAGGTGACTCCACTGCTAGAAGATCAGTAGCTTGATGAAGTTTCAAGATGAGTTCCACTGCAAGAATGAATGCCAGGTATTCCCCTATGAATTGGTCTCATATCCCTGGTTTTCCAAATCCTATGCCAAAGGTCAAATGGTTAGATGATCTTCCAATATTCAAAGATGAAAAGAAGGACAATGCTGCTCTTCATTGGTTAGGTTCCATATGCATGTACGCAGTCTTAAGGTTCATTTCCCTGAAAATTGTCTCATGAAGATGTTTATGACCACTTTAGAGGGAAAAGCATGGTCTTGGTATAAAAGTTTGGAAAATGATTCAATATATTCGCTTGTTAATTTTCATGATGAATTCTATGAGATGTATAAAGAATGTCATCTCTCCTTATTGCTGGTCCAAGATTGTTGTAAACGTTTTGCAAGTTTTATTAAATGTTTGGAGGATTGTTATGATGCTGATGAATTTAAGGATGAAGAAATTTTAGAGGCTCTTCATAACAACACATTTCAACACCAAGAAGAAAGTATAGCATCCCATGAAATGCAACATGAAAATCAGCAGGGGTTTACTTATGAAAATCATGTTACATCCTCTGATATGAATGAGAAGATGCAGCAAACTTGCGAGTCTTTTGATCATAAAGAGTATGAAATTGATTGCAAATACCAAGAAGAAGTACTGGAAGATAGCTTTTATAACCCTTAGGCAGAGGAAAAGGTTTATTTTTTATGTCATACTTTTCAGTAGCTTACATCAATGAATGATCATAATAAGGAGGAAAATTACATTGTTTGTGAGAATCATTCAGAAAAGCAGTTGGATAACATATCAAAGGAATCTTGTGTGGTTGAGAATCAATTGTTTGAAGATATAGAATGTTATGATGATCATATTAATGAAGAAATAGATGAAAATTTTTCTTTGTCCTTATCTTCTTATCTAAAAAATTTTGATTGCAAGATAGAAGATAAGATGAAATTTTCAGATGAAGTTGCTAAGACCATTGAGAAAGAAATTGAAGGTTTAAAAGGTCAAATTCAATCATATAGTCTTCATGATCATGATCATTCTTTTCAAAAGCTTTCTATGGCAGAACACAAGGAGAGGGTGTTGCTTCCTTTCTCTTTCGTGATTGAGGAATAATACACTGTTATTGAAGATCATTTTTCACAAGCAGAAAGTTATGAGAATCATCAAGCTGATCATGTATTCTGGGATCCTATAGCTAGATACATGGAAGAGTTTTACTCTCTAGTGTTTCAGTTTTTCTATGAAGATCAGAGGCAATTCCAGTGGCAGTGGTCATCACAATATCATAGTTGCTCTGAACCCTGATGTAGTCAAAAAGCTCAAATATTAGATAAGACAAATGATTGGCTACATTGGAAATTTCACATTGATTGAGTTGAAAGAAGTTTGAAATTGATAGAGTAGGTAGGTAGGAAAATGAAGATAAGCTCAAGGTTGATTGAGAATTTTTAAGTAGATATAGATTTCTTTCTCCTACAGTGATCATCAAGCTTAAGCCCGAGGTGAAGGCCCAAGAAGCTTAAAGGGGATGCTTTTCAAATAAATTTCTGTTTATCATAAGAGGATAAAGCACTGGACCTGTGAGTTCTTAGTGTACCACAAGGGCACACTATCCCAAGTGGAGCCACTGTTATCACTGAAAAAATTTCAAAGAAAAAGGGTAAGGTAAGGAAGAATTGGTCTTGGTCATTTTCACGTTCCTTTCATGCATAAGAAGCACTTGGCAAGCTCAGGTTCAACATACATCAGAGTTCTTTGAAGGCTCAAGTGAGGAAGTTCTCCATTTCAACTCAAGCAAGACAGTTAGCACTCAAGAAGAAGAATGTAGCTTTGAGGAAGTCAAAAAGAAATTGATGTTTGCCAATCTGTCTTTCTTCTTTTATTGCAGTGACTGTCTAGGTGTAGTATTGATCATGACTACTCATTACTTCATATCTTGGAAACTTCCCATCTTCTCAACTAGCTTTTACTCTTTTGAAATTTACCTTGAAGAATGGTGTCTATGTATCCAGTGTTGAACAACTACATGACAGGTGGAAAAGCCATTTCAAGGAAAACAAAGCTCAAGAAAGCTAAATTTTGGCCTTAAACTGTGTTTTTGGAATTACACAGCAATTTCGTAATGCGCTACGAAACTGTTGTAGGTGATGCCTAATGCTCAACAGTTTCGTAGCGTGCTACAAAATTGCTGTAGTTGCATATTATGATTTGGTGGACCAATTTTGAGAGACAAAGGGAAATATTTTTGAAGAGGAGTCTCTTAAAAGGATCATTTAGAAAGTGTAAACATCCAGCAAGGGCAAAACAAGTAGAGGAAGGATCCGAAGACAAGCATCAGAATGAAACTCTAAAAAGGAGGAACTCTGTCTCCTTGTTTTTAACAGTCAACTTCCAAGGGGATTCCTGAAAAATTGAAAACTGGTCTCTGAAAAGTGAAAGAGGTTTTTATTCCTAACATAATGATCGAAAAAAACCTCTTTCAGTTTCTTCAAATTCATTATTATTTGGGAGAAATGGATGACCAAACTTGCTCCACGAAACTGCTGTAGGTGCAATTTTTCACAAACATATTTCTCCCATTTTACACCTGTTTTTAAGACATATTCTGGGCGGTAGGAAAGGTATTTCAAAGAACCTATAGAGGTTTCTTTTCAGCACGGATTCACAAAAGCCTCCTTCAGTTTTTCAAAATACAGTTTTTATGAGAAGATACGAGCTCTGTCCCAACACCTATTTTTAAGCTAAAACAGAGCAAGGAACAGTCTCCTAGTTTCCAGGAACAGTAAAAGGATGAGGCATCAAAGGCCATATGGAGGGTTATGAGAACCATCAAATTCGAATTCATGGAGTTATAGGTTTCAAAAGGAATGTTTAATTCCTAGATAAGGTTGTTTTAATCATAATGAGGAGTTAGACTCCTAATTGTTTTAGGTCACTAGCACTGCCAATTAACAGTCAGTTACATTTAATATTTAGTTTTAAGTGTCAATAGGTGTCATAGTAGGAAGAATTCAAATTCACCTCATGCTGGAGGAGGAATCTTAGTTATGCAATGAACTCTATATATGGGAGAAAAGCCAATATATCAATGGTTGGCAATTTTCAAAGAAACAAGCACATTGTGTTATTGTATGTGACTGTATGTTTTCAGGTTAATACAAAGAGTTGCTTTCACTACTCATGATTCAGAAAGGGTTTTAATGTTTGATTTTCCTCATGGCTTCCTTCATATACTTTCTTGTTGTGGTATAGACACATGTTACTTAGAATTCATTGATGATGCTCTAACTTCCTTCATGTGTTTGTAGGCTGTGTTCTTTACATTATATCTCTGTTTTGCTTTTATGTTAAAACCCTCTATGCCTTGACTTCCATGTGAAATTGATCTTGCTGTTGTACTGAAACACAATTTGACTCCATAGCCCAATGGAAGTTTTTTAATTGGTATTTCAACCATTTATACATTGTTTCTTGAATTTTCCATAGAGTTAGCCATCTAATCTGCAAAGTAAAATCTTTAATCCAGTGAGAGAGCCCTCTCAGGTTGAGGAAGCTAAGCCTCAGCCAAAAGTTGGTTTGAAAGAGTTACACAAGTTCTTCCTAGTCAGCAGCCTATCAGGGGTTATTTTGTGATAACAACTCTAATACGTTGCACTATTATTTGATTCAAACTAGTCACTTCTTGACGCAATACACCTCTTCAAAATGCTGTTGTCCATTTCATGCACTTGCTATCATTGTACCACTGATCAGGGCACACTATGCTTCCCTCCACCCAACACATAGTCAACAATACAAGACTTCTAAGGTTGCGATGCACTAAGGGAATATGCCTCCGCTCCTACTCTGCACCTGTTTGCCTTATTTAATCCCAAACTCATCCCTAGAGACGGGTCCAGCTACTAGCTATGGCCCGCAACCTAGTATAGTAGCTGCTGCAGGCTTACGACCTCCTCTAAAACACCACCAAACAACTTCTATGCAACTCTATTTTACTCCACCTCCCTACGACCTTCATTGCCCAACATCCACGGTTAAGAACAACCCTTAAACATGCCTTCAAATAGCCCTTTACACACTTCACTCTCACTTACAACAATCTGCCTTCACATAGAAGTACCCCTGCTGTCCCTTAGCCTCTTTCATACTGTCTTTACCCTCCTCTTGCTGTGGCTAAACATAGATATTCCTCCACAAAATTTCATAGATCTTCTTAGAGATATATTTCCACAAATGTATGCTCTTAAATGTCTCAATACGCTTCATATTTATACTTATATGAAGGTTTAACGTCACATTTGAACTGACACTTATCAAATATTTGTTTTTAATAAACTAATAAACTAATATCACAATTTAAATATTATTTTTCAAAAACTAGTAATATTTGGTTTTAATAAATTAATTTAAATATTATTTTTCAAAACTAGCCCATTAATACAGCATTTACATATTAATATTTTAATAAATTAAATAAACTAATATCATTATTTAAAATATTAATTTTCAAGAACTAGTAATATTTGGTTTTAATAATAAATTTTAAATTATATTTTAAAAAACTAGCCATTACCTATTAATATTTTTAAAAAAAATAAATAAAATAATATAATTATTTAAACTTAAAAAAACAAACTAGCCGTTCCATATTATTATTTTAATAAATTAATAAATTAATATCATTATTTAAATGTTATTTTTCCAAGAACTAATAATATTTGGTTTTTAAATAAATTAATTAAAATATTATTTTTAAAAAATTGGCCGTTTAATATATAGCCGTAACTATTAGTTATTTTTAATAAATTAATGAAATAATATCATTATTTAATATTACTTTTTTCAAAAACTAGCCATTTAATTTAAGTCGTTACTTAATAATATTTGTTTTTAATAATATTAATAAATTACTATTATAATTTAAACATTATTGTTCAAATATAGCCATTACTTGAAATTATGTCTCTACATTGCTCTTTATTCAAGCCTTTGCCATGGTCTGCTTCTTCATCTCGTCCTGATGATGAACCGCACTTGTTGGTTTTAAACGAGTCGGCCAAAAAATTCTCTCATGTGATTTCTACCGAAAGACTTTGTTTAATGACAATTATCAAGTCAGCCTACTTGACAATTAATTAATTATGTCAACTTCAAAAATTCACATCTCTCTAACAACAACTCTGATTCAGATGATTTTCGATGCATTGAAATTGTCTTTTCGAGCACTATCATCCTCACCCATCACATGCCATGTCTTCATTATGTTTTTTCCCCAAAATATGATGGGAGTGAATACCCCTCTCTTGGGTTCCAAGCCCATAAGTTTCCCTTGTGGTGCTTTGTCCTCCAACCCCTGAACCCTTGGGGCTTGGAGTACCTCCCAAGATACAAAATTCAACAGGGTCAAATTCCAATTTGGAAATCTCATTTGATGGAGATAATGATTGCATTGAATTCCTCTATTTGAGAGGATCAAAATCAACCTAAATATCACCTCATCTGGATAAGAAGAAGTTGGTTTTTGAATTTATGAACTCTCACATGTACATTGGGACATGTCGACCTCACATATATTTACAGTTAGATAGGTCAGCCTTAACATCAAGTGGACCCCCATGGAAGCCTATAAATAAAAGAGACCTCAAGCTCATTTGCACATCATCATCAAGCATTCTCTTTTCTTCTTCTATTGTTTGGTTTGTACAGATCTGATGGAGGAAGTCTCATGCAAGGTCCAAAATTTCAGCTCTTAGGATCACACATTTCTAGGGTTTCTATTTTCCAGTTTCATGCTATTTAGAGGGCAGATTCGACTGCCATCTCTCACTTGTAGTGCTCCATAGAGCGATAGGGAATTTGCAGTTGCTCGCATAACAACATGAAGGAAGTGACTAAGGCTTAGAGGTAGTTCTAGGAGGTCTAGATCCAAGTCGCTCGCTTTCCACACTTTAGGGAGTGACCAATTAGTCATAACTGTTCGCATACATTGTCTCAGGGAGCGAATAGGTTCTAAGCTACGGTTTCACAGCCAGGTGTCATAGTTGCTCACATATTATCTTCATGAGTGCGACTAGTGTTTGACAATTGACCATAGTTGATCGCAGGTTGGAAAGTTTCTATTTGTTGTAAAGTAATTTTGGAATTCTGTTTCTGATTTGTATTGGGTAAATCTTTGCTGATGATTATGTATTGGGCTCATTGTACTCTCTACTGAAACATTTTATGAAAATCTAACAAGAAGAATATTTGAAAGGGTTTTCCCCTGGTATTTGAAAAATCTGGTGTCTCTTGTGGTTGTGCTATTGTCTCCTTTGTCATTGCATATATTGTTCTATCTTCAATTACTATTCATGATTGGAAATATTTCTAATAATTGGATGTATTGCTAAATGAAGATTTGATTTGGGCTAAAGTAATTGAATAGACATAAAACAATCTAAAAAATTAACATGGTTTTAGAGCTAAGGTGAAGGACAAGCCCAAAAGGAGAGAAGGATTGAAGTAATCATCCTTGGAAAGTTGAAAGAGCCAATCTAGTCAAAGACAAGATGACTTACTTCTTCAAGATTGATGAGAAGTTGGGTGAGTCATCCAATTTTTCTACATGGAAAGTCAAGTTAGAGATCATAGCTGATAACAATGATGTCTTAGACTACATTCAAGGAAGAGTACTCGAGCCTCTAGAGAATGCTTCTATTGTTGTAAAAAGCAAGCACAAGAAAGGTGATTTAAAAGCAAAGAAAATTATAGTTGATGGTTTACAAAATAATTTACTTGCATATGTTGGAAACATGATAAGGTATAAATACATGTATGATAAGATAGTTGGCATGTATGAAGTCAGCAATTTGAATGAAATCATCTCCTTGAAAGATCAACTCAAAGACACCAAGATGAACAAAGGAGAGTCTGTGCAATCCTACAAATGAGGATATCTTGCCTTAGATATCAATTGCAAAGAGTTGGAGAATTTGTGCCTGAGAAGGAATTGGTGATCGTGACTCTAAGAGGTCTCCCTCCTATTTGGGAAACCTTCATTACTGCCATAAGCAACAACAATATCCTCTCGTCATTTGATGAAATTTTTGGAAAGTTGACACAAGAAGAATCAAGGATGATATCAAGAGGAAGGATTCAAAAACATGAAGAAGGAGAGCCTGGTGCATATATCACTCATGACAAAAGAAAGAAGAAAGGAAAAGGAGGCCCATCAAGGAAGCCTCCTCCTCAAAATGAAAAAATAGAGGATGATAGAACATTTTCTCATATTGAATGCTATAATTATCACAAGAAGGGTCACTATGCACGAGATTGTCCCAAGAAGAACAAAGGACCACATTACAACACTAGAAGCAACAACAACAGGTTCAATAATCAAAAGATAAAAGGTGATCGAAGAAATGACGATAACAAAAGATACGACAGTAAAATAAGGGATACCTCAAGTAACCATGAAGAGGATTGTCATCCTCCAAAGAAGTCAAGATTTCCTAGGTATGAAAGTAATGCTGTAAATAAATGTGAATACATTTTTATTTATGCACTTACTATTTCTTTTCCTACAGATTCATGGGATAGTTGGCTAGTCAATAGTGAGGCTACTCATCATTTCTATGGATATAAGGAAGTTCTATCTAATTTAGTAGAGATGGAGACTAAGTTGAAGATTATTCTTGGAGACAACTCTACTCATCCCATAAAAGGTTTTGGGTCCATCAAATTTCATTTGAATTTTGGGGAATCAGTTTTGCTGCATGATGTTATGTATGCACCAAGATTAATGAAGAATTTGGTATCTATATCTGTTTTGGAAGATAAAGGGATGAAGGTGTCCTTCATCAAAGGAAAATTTCTGGATTGGTCTGCTGGTTCACCTATGAGAGACACATTCACATTAGGATCAAGATCTGAAGGACTCTATAGAGTCACTTGAAGACCTCTTCTAGCATTGGTTAATAATACTAATCACCTAAGCGAATAATGGCACTGAATATTACCTCATATACATTATGATGCTCTTCCAAAATTAATAAATTTGGTCTCTAGTATTCTCAATGTTCAATCCCATCACGATGGACTATGTCCAAGTTGTGCAAGTGGAAAGGAGACAAGGGATCATTCCCCTCTAGTGAGAACAAGAAAACTAACATCCTCCATATGATCTATTATGATATATGTGGTCCAATTCCCGTGCAATCTATTGGTGGACATCTCTACTATATCACCTTCATTAATGAATTCTCTACAAAGACGTGGATATATTGTATGAAGCACAAGGATGAAGCCTTCGAAATATTCAAAGAATTCAAAGCTTTAATCAAAAATCAAACAAGGAATAAAATCAAAGTATTTAGGTTCGACAATGGAGGGAAATACATGTCACATGAATTCATAACATTTTTCAAGAAAGACGTAATCAATAAGGAAACAATTGTGCCATATACATCCGAGCAAAATGGATTAGCGGAAAGAAAGAACAGATCTATATTAGAAGCTTCCCATGCCATGCTCCATGATAAAAAATTTCCAAAGTTCCTTTGGGGAGAAGCAATGCATACTGTTTTATATGTTCAAAACAAGATGCCTCATCAAGTACTAGAAAATAAGAACCACGAAGAAGTGTTAACAAGTTTCAAGCCCAATATAATCCATATCCATATCTTTGGATGTGCCAAATATTTTCATGTGTCGAAGGACAAAAGGAACAAGTTGAAGGAAACTGGAAGGAAAGGTACGTTTGTGGGTTATTGTGAAAATTATATAGCTTATAGAATACATATTCCTAGTCAAAGGAAGGTTGAAATTAGCAAGGATGTAACATTCGATGAAGATGCTGCTCTTGGAAAAGAAAAATATATTCCTCCACTACCTCCTCTCGAGAAGAGGAATGGTGACAGGGATATTCAAGATGGTCCTTTCGTACCTGAGTCTAAGACTGATATTGTTGATGATCCCATGGAGCTTATGGATCCCTTATATCCGATTCCAAGTGATCCTCCTATTAGGAAGAGACCACTTCGGCTCCATGATACTCTACAGGATGCTGAGAAACATGCTCCCATTCAAAGATCATTTAGAGAAAGGAAGAAACCATGCAAGTATTAGGGATATTTTGCAACCATGAGCACTATGATTCAAGCCAAACCTTCCACATTCGAAGAAGTCGTAAAAGAACAAGTTTGGAAAGATGCGATGGCCAAGGAATATGAATCGATTATGAATAATGACGTATGGGATGTTGTGCTGAGACCAAAAGGGAAATATGTGGTGACTTCAAAGTGGCTATTCAAGATCAAGCATGGAGTTGATGGTAACATTGAGAAATACAAGGCAAGGTTTGTGGCTCAAGGATTATCATAGAAAGAGGGGAGAGGATGATGATGATATATTTTCACCTGTGGCTCAATACGCAACCATTCATTCGATAATATCCCTTGCCGCAAGTCAAGGATGGACTCTTCATCAGATGGACGTAAAGACTGCATTCCTTGATGGAATGTTACAAGAAGAAGTGTATGTTGAGCAGCCATAGGTATTTTAAGTACAGGATCACAAGTCACATGTTTGCAGATAGAAGAAGGCATTGTATGGTTTAAATCAAGCCCCAGAGCATGGTACACCCACATAGACATTTATTTTGTGAAGCTGGATTCACAAGAAGCAATGTCGATCCCAACCTCTACTTCGAGGTAGTCCAAGGTATGCCGTTGATTTTGGTTTTATATGTTGATGATATATTCTTAATAGGTAGCGAGCCTTTGATGATCGAGTGTAAGAGACAGCTAGCTTATGTATTCAAGATGAAGGAACTTAGACTCATGCACTACTTTCTAGGTCTTGAGGTGTGGCAAAGACTTGGTGATATTTTCCTTTCACAAGGAAAATATGTTGTGAAGCTCTTAGAGATATTTGGAATGAAAAAATGTAAGTGCATGACCACACCGATGGAAATGAACTTCAAGAATTTATGTGGAGAAGCTGCAGGACCCAATTTGGTTAATCCATCTGAGTATAGATAGTTAATTGGGGCTGTGATGTTCTTAGTGAACACCCATCCAGACATATGCTATGCAGTTTACATGCTGATTCAATTCATGATCAATCCTCTCCATGCACATTGGATCACTTTCAAACACATCTTGAGATATTTTCATGGGACAATCACACTTGGTCTAAGATATTCTGCTGGAGATGTTCGACTTCATGGATACACCAATGCCGACTAGGGAAATGTTATAAACATGAAGATACATCTAGATGTTGTTTTAGTCTTGGATCTACCATGATATCCTGGATGACTAGGAAGTAGAAGTTCGTAGCATTTAGTATCATCGAGGCAAAGTATATTGCCTCTAGCATGGCTAGCTGTGAAGCCGTTTGGTTAAGGAAGCTCTTTGGAGAGATATTTGAGCAGGTCCTATATACTACTGTGATATATTACAACAACAAGAGTAGGATCTGTCTAGAAGAGAATCTTGTATTTCATGAAAAGTCCAAGTACATAGAGATTCAATATCACTTCATTCAAGACATGGTGTAGAGAGGAGCCATTAGACTCCATCACATCCCGACAGATGAGAAGATTTCAGATATTATCACCAAGGCTTTACTGAAAGGGAAGTTCTTGATCTTTAGAGAACAACTTGGACTGATGGATGTGACCCCTCCTAATAAGGAGTAGTGATGATCGAGGAAACTGAGCCAAATCTTCCCCACCTGTTGAGCTCCCAGGGTGCGGAATTGAGATAGAAGGTTCCCGGGGTTGAGGGATATCTAGACAATAGGGTTTTACCCCTATCTGTTACCCATAGGGTTGAAGATGCTAGTACCTTATCTACACATAGGGCTAAAGATGTTGGTCCCCTATCTAGTCTATGCAGAGTATACCCCAGTCACCATCATACCCACAAGCATAGGTTGTTGGTAATACCGCTCTCCGTTTGGCCAATGGGTTGATAGTGTACTTGAGGTGTACAACCCAAGTTGGTTATGATGCAAGTGTTCTACCTCTTGACTTTTGAGGGTCATTTATGTTGAAGAAAGTGTAACTAGGTTCGGTGGTACATGTAATTTTGATCTTTGTACTTGTAAAATAAAATAATTATTAATTTTGTAATTATCAAGAATGGTTTTTTTTTTTTTTTTCTTTGTACTTGTAAAATAAAATAATTATTAATTTTGTAATTATCAAGAATGGGTTTCTTGCCCATTTGATAGGTCAAGCACATGTTTAAGTGCTTATAGGAAAGTCAAAGAGACAATATTGTTGAAGACCCATGTGGGCATGTTACACCATGTAAATTTATCTACTAGAGTCAAAGAAATATGTCAAAGGTGATCCTCCAAAGCAAAGACAAGTCTCCTCTTCATGTTGGCTCAAAGAATGAATTTTTGGTGCACTTAAAGTCAAGTCGGCGTCACTAGCTCAAGTTGGCCTAAATAGGAGGGACATACTCCTATATATAGGGTAGTTTGACCTCACAAAAGGATCATCAAGTGATCTTTGAAATCAATGAGAAAGAGAGTTAAGAAGGAGATGCGAAAAAGAGAAAGAAGGTGTTTCTAGGCTAGCAAAGAAGGAGAGAAAGGAATTCAAGTTTTGAAGGACTGTTTTGGGTCTAAATTCTATCACACGTGCGAAGAAAGAAGGGTATTTCTGCTATCACATCAAATTCATAAGTGCAACAACATAATAAAGTTCGATTGGGCTAAGAAGAGGCTCCTAATAGGCCTCCATCTCAAGTGAAGTAGGTCCCACCTAAAGCAAAGAAAGGGATCAAGTAAAAGGGTCTATTTCAAGCCCTAGATTAGCCACACATGCGAAGAAATCAAAGTTGCAGTAAGGTTAAAAGTAACAACCTCTAACTTGAAGATATACCCTAAGAAAAGCTTCATTATCTAGTCTAATTATGAAGGAGAAGGAAGACTTCCAAGCGAGGTTGAGAAGGAACATAATATACCAAAATAGAGGTCTCTAAGGAGACCTAGAGTTTCTGCAGAAAGTGCCATTAGTTGTCGGAAGAAGAGAAAAGGAAGAGGCCAGGGTGTAGTACAGAAGGAGGCATCATTTAAAGGATAAAAGAAAGAGAGACATTGTCTTTTTCTTGAAGGATTTGTTGGCCAAGGGTCTAGGGTTTTTCATTTGTCAATTGAAACTTCAATAAGAGAAATTTGCAGAAGGGTTTTCCTCTCTAGGAGAGAGAGGTTTTTCCCTGGTTGAGAGCCAACATCTTGTGTTCTTGTCTCTTTTGTTTTGGTAATTGTTTGATGAAGTAAGAAAACACACTCTAATAATAATAAGATAATATTGTGCTAATAAGAAAAAGTAAGAAGTACCTCACAAATAGTTATCATCGTCAGAAGAATCTCATTCTACCTAGATTCCCTAGATTCTTCAACATGGTTTCAGAGCTAAGGTGACACATCGAGGAAGGGCATCTCAAGAACACAAAGGTTGAAGCATCAAATATACAAGCTAGGGTTCTAGATCCATCAAAATAAGAAGGACTACCATTCTGGGAACAAAGAAAGAAGAAATACTTCCATTTAAAGGTATCGACAAGAAGTATCATCTAAGAATATGGAAAGAAAGGGCACTACAAAAAATAGTGTATATCTAAAGCTCCTAAGAAATGAAAGGGATTTGATGATGCTCCTTTTGTAGAGGAAAAAACCACCTCAGATGAAGGTGGGGATGTCTACTTGGCTTCTTCTTTAAGTACACATGTAGATGATGAGGCATGTTTGATTGACTCAGGTGTATCCTTTCACTTCACTCCCCATAGGGAGTGGTTTTGCGAGGATGAGAAATATGATGGTGGTGATGTCTTCTTAGGGGATGATAGGAAGGATTAAATCATTAGACACAAAAAAGTCAAGCTGAAGTTGCAAGGAGGAAGGATTAGAACACTTCCAGGTGTTCAACATATTCCTGCATTGGCCAAAAATCTAAATTTTGTAAGCAAGATGGATGATGCAGGTATAAAAACAGTGTTCGAGAAAGATACCTTTAAGATGGTTCGGGGAGCACTAGTATTGATGCGAGGAGTTTAGATTGGAACTATGTACAAGCTTCTCGGTAGTACTATTATTGATGGTTACAAAAGTTTTATGGTTCCTGAAAGTGGAGCATAAAACCTAGTGGTCTTTAGAGAAAATACCATGCTATAGCATCAAAGGCTTGGAGATATTAGAGAGAAGGGCCTCCAAATACTTAATGGTAATGGTATGGTAGAAGATATGTCTAATTTCTCTCTAGATTTCAATTTTTGTGAACATTTTGTATATGGGAAGAGAAATCGGGTGAGTTTCCCCTCTTGTGCTAAGAGGGAAAAAGGGATATTAGAGCTTGTGCACAGTGATATGTTTGGACCTGTGTTAGTTCCATCACTTGGTAAGTCTATGTACTATGCATCACTTATAAATTAATTCTCAAGGGATACATGGATCTATTTCCTCAAGAAGAAAATTGAAGTCTTTAACAGGTTTAAAAAATTTAAGGCTCTAGTAGAAAACCAGAAAAATAAGAAGATAAAGGTACTGAGGACAGATAGTGGTGGACAGTTCTGCAAAAAGGAATTTAAAGAGTTTTGTAAGAAGTGTGGTATAGCATGGAAAAATACTACTCCATACACACCTTAGCAAAACATAGTTGTATAAAGAATGAACATGATGTTATTGGAAAAGAAAAGAAGCATGCATAGTGGTGCTAGGTTAGGACAAGAATTCTAGGTAGAGGCGATGGAGACTGCATGTTACTTGGTTAATAGATCACATTCATTAGTGTTGGGGGATAAGAGTCTAGATGAGGTATGGACTGGTAAGAAACCCTCTCTTTCACATCTGAGAGTATTTGGCTATGATGCATATGTACATGTTCCAAAGGAAAAAAGAACCAAGTTGGATAGTAAATTTGAAAGGTGTGTCTTTATTGGGTATAATGATGGTTTAAAAGGTTATAAGATTTGGAACCCATAAACAAGGAAGGTTGTGTACAATAGAGATGTGGTGTTTAGAGGGTGAAAGATGTTATTAAACATGAACTCCTACCAAAGGAACTTGAGAAGATATAGTTTGAGCTAAAGGAGGAAGAATCATGTTGGAAATACTGAGAGGGGGGGTGAACCAGTATTTCTTTTTCCCACTATTGTTTTACCAGTTAAAACACATATATTCAGAACACAAGATGAACAACAAGAATAAATGCTTTTATTAATATAAACTGTGCAATAAAATAGATACAATATATAGATGGTTACAATCAGTTACCAAGCTCCAACTTGGACTTTGGTGAGGCTCCAACCTCCAAAACACCAACTCTATTTCGCCAAGACACCAATATTGGACTTAGGAGCACCAACTCCCATGGACTTCAATCCTTCCTACTTTTGAGGCATCAACCCCAAGGACTCCAACCCTTCTCACTTCTGAGGCACCAGCCCCAAGGACTCCAATCCAATCTTGTCAAGGCATGTTTGATAGTAATCTTTTGCTCTCAGAACTCTTCTTTGCTGAGTTTTGTCTATTTATAGCTTCACTGTAGTCTCCAGGCTACAGTATCAATGAAAACCAGTCTTCTTATGAATGAGTCTTTACAACTCTGCACACTGCCCACACATAGTCTCCAATAGCCTTCATGCTCTCTGATAATGTCTTCACACAGCTCTAGTCAGTCTACTGTTAGCTGCACTAAGCTCTGCATAAAGAACAACTTCTTGTTCAAGCTTATGTTCTCTGCTAGCTACTTCTCCCCTTCGACTGTTTGATGTCCTGTTGGCCCTTCGGCCTTCTTTCTGTTCTGTTGGATCCTCTCACTGCCTCTGTCTCCTCCAGCTTATTTTCCACAATGTTTAACAACCTTCAACAACATTCACCACTTCATACAACACTTAACTACCTCTACTGCTTCTGCTACCTCACACTCTGGTTCTTCACCACACCAACAACCACAAAAGTCCTCTATTTTTACTATTTTATACATTTCCATGCCTTTGTCCATTCGTTTCCGCTTACATCGCCTCTTAGGCTTCCTCCTCGGTTGCTGCGGCTTCCTCTGTGCTCGCTTGCTTCTTCAGCTTCCCATCTTTCGGTTTCCTCTGTCTATTCGTGCTCACAAGACACATTGAATCAATGGCCAGGTCCAAACGATCCACGGAGAACCCATCTTCCCTGTTTATTGTAATAGTGCTTCATTTGGCAATGATGTCGGGAATACATAGAGTCGACATAGCTTAACGGACAACCACGTTCCAGTCGCAATCACCATCGCCATGAATCAACCTCCTGAACTGTCGGGAGTGCTATCGTATGCATTTCTATTCCTGTATCAGGTCCGTGCTTAAATTACAATCGGAATGTGTTTAACCTTTTTGGAGGTGTAGTTAGTTAGATGATCAAAAGACAATCTATAGTGGCTCTTTCAACTACAGAGGCTGAACACATGACAACCACTCATGCAAGCAAGGAAGCTGTTTGGTTGCAGAGATTGTGTTCAAGTATGGGGTTGGTACAACAAACTATAAGGATAGATTGTGATAGCCAAAGTACAATGTTCTTGGTAAAGAACCCTGCTTATCATTCAAAGAAAAAGCACATTGATGTTCAGTATCAATTTGTGAGGGGTATGGTTGAGGACAAAAAGGTGTTGCTAGTAAGGGTGGACACTTTGAAGAATGATGTAGATGCATTGATGAAGTTTGAGCACTGAGAATTTTTCTTGGTGTAGAGAAACAATGGGTGTTGTAGGGTTGGATCAATGACTATGCTCTCCTATGACCCCCTGTGTGGAAAAGAAAACAATAGGTGAGAGAATGTTGGGTGTGTGTTATATTATTTCCACGACTAGTTGAATGCGCAGGAGGGTCACTAGGGGGCGATAGACACCCCTTTTCATTGCGCTGGGTGAAACAGGGGGGTTTTAGGGGGGCGGTATTCCCCTTGTACGGGGTCCGGGGCAACACCTCGAGAATTTTTTTTGGACCCTATATTAGGTGGGAAGACCTACCTATGGTTTTGTGCATGCGTTTCACGCATGGTTTTGTAGATCCGATCAAGGGAACTACGATTATGTTCTAATCTAGGGCTAATGGATTGGGGTTTATGAATGCTTCGAAATGTATATATATGTACTGTAACATTGAAAGGAACATCAATTTGGTAGTCCCAATTTTGGGATCTAGGGGAAAATATCTATGTATTTGTTTTGTGTTTCTCGCCATTGTATGTTTTCTATTTTTAAGAATTCATTTGAAGGTAATTTCTGTATAGGATTAAAACCTACAAAATTATGATATTATTTAGAAACATGTTTATGCTTTAGTTCAAGCTTTGAAAGCTCTTAGAACTTATGTGCAACATTCTAAAATAATAACATATGTACCCAACAATGCAGTAAAAAAATTCTCACTCAACCTGATACAAATAGTAGAAGGAGAAGTTGGATAAATAAGATTTTAGAGTTTGATTTGGACATCAAACAAAAAAAGCTAGTAAAGGGACAAGGATTATCTAAATTGGTAGTAAAATCAAATTATAAAATATTATGTGTTAATTCAATCATGCAACTTTGAGTTGTGAATTCTGAGAAGAATCCCCAAGAACCTTCTCCAAATTAAGAGGAGATGAATCCACAAGAACCTTCTCCAAATTCAGAGGAGATGAATCCACAAGAACCTTCTTCTAGTTAGGTCTATGAGATATATAGTTAATGCCAATTTATATTGGAAGGATCCTTTGAATATTTTATTGTTATGTTTGACAGAAAGTGAAGCTAAAGGAATGCTTGATCATTTTTATGAAGGAGTGTGTGGAGGTCAATATGCTTGGAGGGAAACTACACACAAGATACTCAGAGCAGGCTAATATTGGCCTAAATTATTTACTCAAGTGGGATTAAAAGTTTGGTGCTGCATTCCTTGCCAATTCTTTGCAGGTAAAAAAAAATTATATTCTCTGCCTTTGATTCCTATATTAGTAAAAGCTCCTTTCCTGAAATGGGGTTTATATTTTATTGGCGAAATAAATCCTACATCCAACAATCAACATAGATGAATCCTCACAATAATAGACTATTTCACAAAATGGGTAGAATATATCCCTGCCAGAAATGAAACTAATTCTATAGTTATGAAGTTCATTGAAGAAAATATTTTATCTAGATTTGGCCATCCAAGAGAAATAATTACAGAGAATGCTCAAGCATTTAGTTATGTAAAAATTATATATTTTTGTCAGAAATACCAAATTTCTCTACATCATTCTAGACCTTGCTATCCACAAGAGAATGGATTAATAGAGTTATCAAATAAAATATTAATCAAAGTCATTAAAAAGGCGCTGGAAGATCACAAAAGAAATTGGGATAGTCATTTAAAGTTTGCAGTATGGGAAAACAAAGTTTCGCCCAAGAGAGCTATTGGAAAATCTCCATTTCAATTAGTTTATGGTACTGAAGCTATTTTTCCTACTCAACTAGCATTTCTAGAGATGAAAATCTTGTAGGATTCCTATGATGAAACAAATAATTTTCAAAGAGAACCAATCAAATTGTTGAAATAAATCAAGACAAGGAAGAATTTCAGCATAAGATACCCAAATATCAAGACAAAATGAAGAATTTATTTGATAGGAAAGCTAGAGAAAGAGATTTCAGGCAAGGATATCTATTACTCAGATGGGATGCAAGAATAGAAGACAAAGGGAGGCATGGAAAGTTTGATATATTTGGTTGGGTCCTTTCAATATTGCAGAGGTGAAAGGGAGCAATACTTTCATTATCCAAAATATGAAAGTAAAATAATTCTCATTTCCAGTCAATGAGCAATATTTGAAACATTACATTCAACACTGAGTAAGTTCTTTATCATCATTGTAAATAATCAATGTGATTTATTTTTACATAGCTAGTGTGATTTTCTCCAACAATGACACTGAGGAGAAGGCACATGGATCTATAGGTTTTCTGCATCCCGTAGGGGGAAGCAGTCCCCATATGGAGCTGATGTTGTAACTTTTTTTTACCCATCAATTTTTATTATGAAAGAAATTTCAGAAAAAGGGGTTTTTATCATGTATTTTGTAAGAATTGGGCAGATTTTATAAATGTCAAGTTAAAAATTGTTTATTTTATAAATAAATGTAAGTTAGTTTTAATTTTTCTCCAATAAGGTGTGTGGTATCTCCTGTGCATGTTTTAACAACTAGGATTTTATCCACCGTGATCAAGAGCTAATAAATGATTGTGGAGCAGATCCTACATGGTTCTCCACTGCTTTGAATAAAGCCCCCATTGCCGTGTAAGGAAAGTTCTCAGGCAGCTTTGGTTGGAAAGCAATTCTATTGCAATTGGCTATGAGAGTATCTCTTCAACCATTTCATGTGGAAAACATGTGTAAATTGAATACTACATCTCAAAAATATCTTATGGCTATGGAAGTCCATGCTGCTCCAGAAATCATAGAGATTGCTCTGTCAACTTCAAGTTTTCTGATTATTATGTTCAAGTTGTGGTGTGAGCTAAAGTTGCAATTTTATTATTATTGTTATGTGTAGTATTAAAAAAAAGTGTGAGATTGTTTTGGTGTTGTATGTTTTTAAAAGGATTGATGGTTCCTAAACTAGAAGCCCCTATGTCCGAAACATTAATTCTTGTATGTTATTAATGTTGATTATAAAAAGGGTTGTTTGTTCTTAACTGGAAGCCCCGGTGTCTGAAACATCAATTCTTGTAAGGTCAACTTGTTTGATCAACTTTTGAACACATTTTTTATCGAGACCTCAATCCTAGCAATTGATAGATAGCTGAAAGCAAAATATTCGACAGATGGTGGTTGGTCCATAGGATGGTTCATTACATGATGGCTCTTATTACGGAAGCCCCGACGAGGCGATTTGTCAATATTGTTGATCTTGCAATGTTCATCAACGATGGTCAGAGGCGGTTATGCTGTAAATGGAAGTCAAGTAATAGCTCGAAGATGTGGTGGTGAAAGAGCAGCGTTTACAAGATTCCAGAGTGGATGTGGGTGCTGATGAAGACCAGTGAGACAAAGATTTATTCACTGTTGTAATATGTGTTTTTCATTTTATCCTTGTAAGCATTAAGGGAGGGTTTTGGAAGTAATGATTCCATATCATGTGTAGTTTTCATTAGGAGTTATTACGAGTCAGTCTAGAAGTTCTTGTTTCCAATGTGTGAGTTGTAATGATGATCTAGTTGTGTCGAACTCAGTAATCAGTGTCTTATATATTTGTACTAGTGGTGATCAATAAAATGTATCAAGTGAGATTTGTGTTGTGTGTAATCACTCTGTGTTCTCTCTTCTCTTTTTCTATCAGATTTTTAATTCCAATTAATTTTCTACCATAGCCTTGAATATATATATTTTTTGAATGCCTCATCTTTATACTTTAGTAAACCAACCCAACACATTCTTGTAAAGTGATTAATTAATAGCATGAAGTATTCACCATGAGGATACTTCTTTCTCATAGGTCCACATAAATCAGCGTGAACAAGTTCAAGGGGTTTTCCTGAAGTGCATTCTTTATCTTGAAACTAAACTTTGGATTTCTTACCAAATTGGCATGATTTGAAAATACTATCTTCAGGTGATGAGATGTTTGAAAAGTCACGAACTACTCCCATCTTGCTTGATTTGTATAGTTGATAAAAGATGAAGTGCCCCAATCTTTTGTGCCAGAGCCAACTTTCTTTAGATTTGCTCAATAAACATTGCTCTTTGCCGCCTTCTAGGATATATACATTGCATGGAATATGGTTCCCTTGATTATAGTCTTACTTGTATCCAAATTTCTTACCACGTAATTATTTGATTTGAAAATAAATTCATGCCCCTGATCGCACATTTGATAAAACTTAACAAGTTATGTCTTAGCCCAATAACAAATAATACATTCTCAACCTTGACCTTTTCGTTTAATACCACAAATCCTTTTTCTTTAATAGTAGCAGGTGAATTCTTACCAAAAGTCACATTCTTTTATTTATTAATTTCATTAAAAGAAACAAAATTATCTTTGTCACGTGTCATAGGCTTCGAACAATCGTTTTAAATGTACCATAGATTCCCTTGATCTCCTGCATACAATGTTAGACCATAATTTTCAGAAGAAGCGATTTTCTCTTTCCATACCTTGGGAGGTTTTATCTTTTGCTCATATTGATAAGATGAATCCATCTTGCTTCTGCATTTAGTTTCTTCATGATCAAAGTTATTGCAAATAGAAAATTCAACTTCATTCTGAAGAGGAGAGAAAGCATTAGAAGAAGACTTTGTTGCCTTATTTGCATTATATTGTTTTCTTGCTTCGCTAGTCATCATCGTTTTATAAGCAACAAAATGAACTGTTTTGTTACCAAAGTTGTGACAAGTGAAGCATTGTGAAGTAAGAATACATGGGAGTGTAAAACATTTTTGAGTAGCTTTCCCTTTCATGGAAAGGTTTTTTTGCCCAAGCATAGTTTGACCCTTGATTCTTTTGTTAAGTCCTACGATTTTGACGATTGCTTCCTCTTACAACATTGACATAGATTTTTGTACCCACTTCAAAAGATTTCATAAGTTCTAATGTTTCACCAATTTGATTTGGGTTGTATCCAATACATGTATTTATTAGTGGAGAATTCTAAACTTTAATGATTTCCTCTAAAGTTTCAGATCCTTTAGAAAATCTATGATTTAGAGCCTTCGTTTTCTCAAGTTCCTTTCTTAGACCCACAATTTCAAGTTCCAAGTTTTCACAATGCTTTTCCTTTTATTGGACTTATTTCTTCAAAGCATATTCTAATAATTTAGCCTCTTCTAGAAAGATATTTAGTTGGGTTATTTCTTCAACGAGGATATTTTCTTTATTCATATTGATTTCATTTTCTTGATTTTTTTTTATGACCCTGAGTTTATCAATTTCTTCTAGAGCATCCATAAAGACATCATTAGACTCATCTACACATTTTTCTTCAAATGCCATAAGTAATTGACAATCTTGATCTAACTCATCATCCTCATTATTGGAAGAATATTCACTATCTCCATGGTTATAAAAACAATTCTTGCTAGTAAAACCTCTTTTAACATTCTTCTTTGAAACAATTTTTCCTTTTTAATTATTTTCTTTATAAGGGAACTTAACGGCATAGTGACCTACCAGAAGTGATCTCCTACCCCCTCGTTTAATGCTACAACCCTCAACACCTTATGGACCATGTTTTTGAATGTTTCACATTAAATCCACCTATCTCAAACAAACATCAAAACATGTAGGTCACCTTTCATCAAATTTTCGCACTGGACCCACACCAACAATAAGCCCAAACCAATATGCCAAATTGAAATACTGAATCTCAAAATATGAATCACTAAAGCACTGTAAACCAATTGAATCACTGAAACATCAAGCTATTGAATACAAAAGCCAACCAATCACTGAATTGAATCTCAACCAATGCAACCAGATCAAATCAATGCATTGTATAGTAACATTGTTACACTTCAATCAATCAAGCAGATAGTCATCACTGAAAGAATGTATAGACTTGTAAACCCTGAACAAATGAACTTTAGTATTTATATGCAAATATTATGAATCATACCCACGTACATATGCACTTCTTGTGCATACCATTTGCGTAAATATCTCAAATCATTGAATACTAAAACATTGTCAAACTAAATCACTGTATCAATCAATAAAGTGCTGAAATACTGAGTCATGGAAGCAATTAATCACAGATATATCAATATTGACTCACTAAATACCTAATCATAACGCAACATCATCATTGATTAATATACCAAGCCACAACCTAATCAATCCAATCAACATTTCCAGATATAGACCATGCTTATCAAGACATCACTGAAAGACAACAATAAATAGAACATACATCATCAACTGTCATCATCATCAAGCAGCAAATCAAACCCTAGTTCATATACGTGACCTCCATAAAATAGATGTGTATGTATGGAATTACCTTAACACCTACACATATATTTCAACATACTGAATAAATATCATAGAATTTATACGTGACAATACTGAACTATGTACGTGGCCTTACAAAAGAAAACATGCATACAAATCTTAAATTACTAAGACCAACCTTTGCTACAAACACAACATACTTTCTGCAAAATTTACTGTCAAAACACATATCACTTCAAATGAATTAAAACAAATATTGTATCATTAGATACTCAAACATAAACAAATCAATCAAGTATAACCATTAGTACTCAATGCACTTTGAGATCTCTTAGATCTTAGCCTTCTCCTTGCTCCCTGGTGCACACATATTTTAGATCATATCACATATGAATAAACCATTACTTTCACACATAAATCCTTGATCTCCATCTCCTTAGATAGATTTTTACTTTGCCAATACCTTAGGTAAATCCTATGGTACTATCGTTAGTATTCATTGACAGGATCAAATAGACATTGTCGCCATAATTACTATGAGAAATTACCATGGTAATGGCCCCTATTATCCAGCTTTCCATGGTTCAGATTATGTACGTGACTTTTGTTCACAATATCTACATATGTATGCGACTCTTCTTTACAGGGGTCACGCATACTTTTCAAAGTTCACATTTTTCATCCATCTGTAACTGAACTACCATTTCTCTTTCATATTCTTTGAAATATTTGTACCATCAAACATGCCTTCTACAATAGTTCAACAACCATCATATTATAACCAAGTTGACATCAAGTACATATTTGTCAAATAGGTTTCCATCAAGGACAACACATTAGCCATATTGCCAAGACAATCTAATAAGAGTCCTTTCATTTAGCTAGAATTTTCTCCTTAGCAGGTGCTCAGATCAAAGATGCATTAGATTAGGGTTCCAGAAGCTGGATGTCTACACACAGTCTGGAATAGGAAGGTATAGAGGCTCAGGAAAGGAATAATTATGTGGGTGTATTGATGTATTCTATGATAAAACTATTAGAGGAAGACGAAGACAAGCTTATTTGGTCTACAAAATAATCTACAGGTATGTTGACTACAAAATTAATATACCAATTCAAGGTGGAAGTGTCTTTCAGTGAACAGGTTATTTGGTGGTGTAGTTACATTTGGAAAAGTGTTGGTCCATGTTGATATTTTTAGTGTAGGAGGTACTCCAAAGCCTATGCTTGAGGGTTTTGGGGGAATGAGCACATAAAAGTGTTTTGTGGGCTTAAAACCCAAAGTGGGGGTTTTGTACCCAAAGGTATGGGGATAAAACCATGAGGAGATTTGGTGACAATGAACTTGGAGATGATAGTGCACCCTTAGAGGAGCAGGGGGAAACTTCAAGCACCGAGAGAGCCCATGTAGAAGTGAAGATATAAATTTTTTATTACTTTATGTGGGTGAATTTGTCTCAAAATCAAGTCGGCCTTAGCATAAGGTGTCCCTCTTGATAGGATGAATGTCACTCTAAGAAAATATATAAAAGGAGTAAGGAGGAGCCTCATTCCTCATGGATCATAGAATCCTTTATCTCATGTCAAGTCTGAAATTGGAGGCCGAAATCATCAATGAGCCACAACCCTAGATTCTTAAACAAAGGAGGGAATAGGTAGAAGTTTAGGGCTTGTTTTCATGACAGTTTTGGTTATGTTTTGGGTAGGGAAAGGCAATGGGGAAAGGAGTTTCTGTAGGAGACCAGGCCAAATTTTTTTGGGATTGTTTTGGACATAAACATTAGAGGTGGATTCTTTCTTTCATGTCGAGGCCTATTGTTATGAGTGAAAGTGGGAAGAAGGTTTGTTTAGAGAGGTTGAGTAGCCTACTAGACTCCCTAAAAAAGGTCGCAGTCATCTCCAGTAAAAGAGAAAAAAGAGGAGTCATGTACATGGGAATATTATGTGTATTATGTATGGAAAGTATGCACTAACCGAGGTCAAGTTCCATTAGAAGGTACAACTCAGATTCGACAGTTTTTTGGTGAGCAAAAGGTGTCATCTTCAAGGAGGGAAGGTGCAATATTTGGGTCCTAGTGTAGGACAAATTAGTATTGGGTGCCTTAAGGTTGTTGGAGGGAAAAAATTAGGTTCCCAAAATAGTCCTAGGTTAGGTTGCCAAGAAGGACTTTGACAGTTGTAAGAAGGGTGAAGGTTGGATGCCCTAAGTGCAATATAAGAAAGGGCACTTGGATTGTTAGGAGAGGCAAAATTGTTGAGCTCATTGAATGATCTTTGAAGGAATAAAGAAGGAGTTCTATAGGAGCAGTTTGTAGTCCAAGTTAATTGTTGGAGAAGGACTTCTAGCAGTGATAGGTTGTAGCCCTCATGCCCTATGTTTGTCATCATTGGAGCAGCGCAAGAAGAAAATAGTTGAAATAAGTCCCTAAGAGTTATATCCTTGAAGGACTAAGGATAAGCTAGTTGGCAACAGGTCCCAAAGGAGCTAAAGACTAGCATAAGGAAGTTGATAGTTCTTCGGAAATGGAGTTGTGAATAACTAGATAGGAGTCTCTATGTGTTGATGCATTGAAGGACTAATGATCAGCTAAAGAGAAGTTGGAGTCATGTTCAGTGACCTAATGGAGTTGAGTCATTGATAGCGACAAAGAGGTGTTGCTAAAAATTGGGAGCCATAGGAATGGGTAGATGTGTTCAGGATACAACTAAGAGGAGATGAGAGAGAGCACTACATAAACCATAGGGTAAGTGTATCTTATTCGGGCAGTTTGGTTGTCATAGTTGTTGACACCAAGTTCTATTTGTTCTCTTTTATCAATGGTTGTATGAGGACCACTATCCCTGGTACGGATCCCTAGACATTTTTGTTATTAGTTTGTTAATATAATGAAGTTGGGTAGTTAAAATTGTAAAAAGTTGTCTATGTTTGAGCACGTGTTGATTTACTGTTATTGATTGTTCCTTTATCAAAGTATTTTGTTGTGATACTTGGATTGGTAGCGTTAGTGACTGTAATATTCTAACATAAACTCTAGTACTATGGAAAAATTACATGGTATCAGATGTACTTTGAAAGGCCAGTGACTATATAGTGTGCACAACGAAGCAGCTCAAAGGGAGATGAGATTGTTTAGATCATGGAACAGAGGATTTAGCTAAAGACATGGAGATGTGGTCTTGAATCACTTAGCAGTGAGATTGGTTGGGAGTTATAGTGGATTGGTGGTGAGCCTAGTGAACAACAGTTTGTTGTAGGGCATATTGTTGATCATGGACTTCCTATGATTTTCCATGGATCGTTGGGACAACTCAAGGATTGCTTTGGCATGGACGAGATTGGTTTGATCTAAATTTTTTCATGGGATGGATAGTATGTTGGTAGGCTAGTTTCTTCATTGGATCATGATGATACATATTTGGGATTGGAGGGATGTGCATGTGTTGTGTTTGATCCAGGAGGATGAGTGCTAGTAGGACTAGGTTGTAGTGATGATGGCCCGTGTTCAACTGTGATTGGGACTGACCTTGTAGGACACGAGATCAGTAGTAGGTTGAGCCATTAGAGATCTTGTAGAATTAGCAGGACTATAGATTCAAAGGGAGTAGCCCTATGGAATTGTTGAGGTCTTCAGGTTCAGATGAGATGAGGTAGAGGCACTACTGAGATAGTGTGGTTCATTCTATAGAGTATGTTGCAATGATGAAGACCAGATGAACTAGTGTCACTACTGGTGATGATGATGGAGACTTCCTAATGTTGGAAGTACCTCCCTCACTAAGAGGGATTGTTGAGATTTGCAGCTTGGGAGGTTATCCAAATACTAGGATCGAGGATTTTGGAGGAATGGGCACACAAAATTGTTTTGTAGGCTTAGAACCCAAAGTGGGGGTTTTGTAACCAAAGGTGTGGGCCATGATGATATTTGGTGACATGGAAGTTGGAGATGATAGTGCACCCTTAGGGAAGAAAGGGGAAACTTCAAGCACTGAGAGATCCCATATAGAAGTGAATATATTATTTTTTATTGTTTTATGTGGGTGAATCTATCTCAAAATCAAGTCAACCTTAGCATAAGGTGTCCCTCTTGATAAGTTGGATGTCATTCTAAGAAAATATATAAAATGAGGAAGGAGGAGCCTCATTCCTCACCAATCATAACATCCTTTATCTCATGTAAAGTCTAAAATTGGAGGCTAAAATCTTCAATGAGTCGCATCCCTAGATGCTTGAACAAAGGAGGGAATATGACAAACTTTAGGGCTTATTTTCATGGATGTTTGGGCTATGTTTTGGGTAGGGAAAGGCAATGAGGAAAGGAGGGTATGTGGGAGATTAGGAAAAGTATGTTTGGGGTTGTTTTGGGTATAAAAATTAGAGGTAGATTCTTTGTTGCATGTTGAGGTATGTTGTTATGAGTGCATGTGGGAAGAAGACATGTTTAGGGAGATCGAGTAGACTATTTGGCTCCATAAACAAGGTCGCAGTCATCTCTAGTAAGAGTGCAGTAATAGGAGGCTTGTATATGGGAAGATTATGTGTCTTACGTAAGGAAAGTATGGCCTAACCAGGGCTGAGTTCCACTAGAAGCTACAACTCAGATTCCAATGTGCTTTGGTGGGTAGAAGGTGTCGTCTTTGTTATGTAAAAATTCAATACTTTTGTAATTATAGATTAATTAGGAAAATGGGCATGATTAGAAGATCATGCCCATTCCCCAAGAGGCACATGAGGTAGTTTATAAGCGAGGTCCCTTCTATGTAAGAATAACCATTCAAGCATTAATAAAAAATATATATTCCTATTCTATTAATTAATAAGCTTGTGTGCTCCATCTGGTATTAAAGCCTAAATTCCTTCAACTTGTGTTAATTTTTTTGCATGTGCTCGTTGTGTAAATTTCTTCGCCACATCCATCTTCCCTGCTCTACAGACTTCATCCCTGGCTGCCATACGCACCCATTGTACTTGTCCAATAACCTTTGAATCTTGGATTTTATCTTCTTGTCGATTCGTCACCCACTAAAAAAAAATCTTGCTACCCCAAATGATGTTTCCATACCACCGAGACTTCCAATGCCACCCGTATGATTTCCTTATGCTAGTTTCACTACGTGATCCTATTCCCAACCACCGTCATCTGCCTATCCTCCTAGTGATCATACATCTATCATGTATCTCATGAATAAACCAATAACCCCTGGTCGCATTACAATATGGTTGTTTTTAATTCAAGAATTTGATATTACCATTGTAGATAAGCTAAGGAAAGATAATGTGGTTGCAAATTTCCTGTCTAGAATAGATACAAGTGATGAAGGTACCCCTGTCGAGGATAGTTTTTCAGATGAACATCCTTTTTCAATTTCTACTCACACTCCATGGTATGCAAATAATGCTAACTATCTTGCTACAGGAAAAGTGCCTCAACAACTACCTTATAGAGAACAGAGAAGGATTATCCATCATAGTGCCCGCTAGTCATGGATAGAAGGATATATCTTTTACACGGGACCCGACCAACAAATCTGGCGCTATATAATTTAGGATGACATCTATGGTGTCCTGAAAGATGCTCATGATGGCCCTTGTGGGGGACATTTTGTAGATAAGATGACAGGTCATAAGGTGTTGCAAATGGGGTAATATTGGCCCTCTATTTTTTGTGATGCAAGAAAATATGTTCAAGGGTGTGATAGTTTCCAACGGATGGATCAGCCTAGTCGGGAAGATGAGATGCACTACAGCCTCAACTAGTTCTTGAGCCCTTCAAAAAGTGGGCTATTGATTTCGTTGGGCCATTCAATCTACGTTCACATCAGAAAGTTCACATTATGGTTTGCGCAAATTATGCGACAAAGTGGGAAGAGGCCAAATCTATTGTAAAAGAAATAGAATAGGTTGTCTCATACTTTTTATTTGAATAAATTTTTTCTCGGTATGGAGCTCCTAGAGAGATAGGTTTTGATGCAGGGGAGAAATTTACATCACATATGATAGCAGGACTTATGAAGAAATATGGGATCAAGCATAGGGTAACGTCTCCATATCACCCTTAGGAAAATGACCAAGTAGAGAGCACAAACAAGGTATTGGAAAATATTCTTACAAAGACTGTAGCAAACCATCGCAGAAATTGGGATGAAAAGCTTCCTGAGGCACTGTGGGTGTATATAACAACATGGTGAAACACAACAAGATTTTCACCATATGAGATTGTTATGGGAAATCCCTTTTGTTTCTAGTGGAATTCAAAAGTAAGATGGTCAGGAAAGCCCTTGAAGTAGGTTTGAATCTTTCAGAAGCCCATAAACACTGCCTGGAACAATTAAATGAGTTAGATGAAATCTATTTGGTACCTATCCAGAATAATGCTGCAATTCAACAACAATGAACTAAATGTCACAACAAATTTATCAAGAAAAATATGTTTGAAAGGGGAGATTGGGCATTTCTCTATGATTCTCTATTCAAAGATTTTAAAGGGAAACTTTTGTCTAGAGGGATGGGACCATATGAAGTCGACACGATGTTTGATAACGAGACTTTTAGACTGATAACAATTGATGAGGCACATACTCCTTTGCTTGTAAATTGACATCATCTCAGACTATACCATTGTCCAGATTCTAAAGACTCCTTTACCAAACATTTCTCTAATAATTCTGGTTTTGAAATTATTAGTGCAGAGAACTCTTCCTTTGCACCTTTGATCTAAAAAAAAGAAGCAATAATATATATCTATATAACTAATATAATAAAATGTTATTACTACTATATCATTCTTTTTCTTGCAGGTATCTCATTGGTGTTGTTACTTTGATCATGGCAATTTTGTCTAAGTACTTCACTGGTGTTGTTACTCTGATCATGGTGATTTTGTCTAAGTACTTCACTGGTGTTATTACTTCTCCGGTGTTGTTACTCCCTGATTTTGTCTAAGTCCTTCAATGTTGTTACTCCTCCAGTGTCGTTACTCTATCACATTTTTTTTTAAGTGCTTCAGTGTTGTTACTCCTCCAACATTGTTACTCCGTCACGATTCCAACTAAGTGTTCAAGCGGTGCTGTTACTCCTCGGGCACTGTTACTCCCTCAATGTTTTTACTCCTCGAGTGTTGTTACTCCCTCTGATGTTGTTACTCCTCCATTGCTGTTACTCTGTCAAGGTAAGTCGCCAGGTACGTCCCCGATCGACTTTGTGGATTTGATCGATAATTCCTTTGACATGACTCGATATGACTGCGGATGGTCATCCCCTTAGTTTTGGGGGGGGGGGGGTATTATAACAAATATGAAGATGGCATAATTAAAATTAAGTAATGACTTATCGTATCATTATTGAGCCATATTCCAAGTACGTACACTCCATGATCCCCACCATACCTCGCATGGTTATCCATATGCATTAGGACTTGAATAAGTATGATTGTGTTAATGGATGTTCCTTTCCAATGTTGTGAAATGATTTCCATAATTGTCACTCATTATTACCATAATCTGGCATGGATTTATCCATATTTTACCATTATCTTCATAATTTTCATTATCATAGCACCCCGTCACCACCACAACCCTTTCAATGCAATATTACCTGCTGATACTCCTCCTCAACGGTCTTGCTGTTATTCCAATTGCTTCTACAAAGCAACTGTAGAATGGGCGGGCAAGCCATTAGGCATGAAACAATGAATATAGTGCAGGTCCAAAGAAATCCATATGTATGGCAAGCCTTTTTAGATACAGGGTGGCATATGTATTTTGAGAGGCTGCATGGATTTGACGAAGCCATCACAGTCAACTTCGTGTTGAATTTGGATGGAAATAAATCAAGAGTGTGTGGATTGTATATTTACGTCACAGAGGAAGTAATTTCAAATGTTAGTAGATTGCTGCAAGGAGGGCATACATGGTTTTCAAGGAAATATATTTTGCCAATGTTCTCGGAATCGTTCTTACAGGCTAGTGAAATAGCAGTTTAGAAGGGTAGGGGGTATGATCGAAAGTATTTTCCGCACCCATGGGCCAAGATTTCATATTTTTTCATGAGGTACATTACTTGTGAAGGCCAGTTTTCTACTTTGTTTAAGTATCATTTTAAGCTTCTTGCATGCATTTGGTTTCAGGCATGGATTCATTCCCTAGAGATGCCATATTTTCTATGGAACAGTCTTCAACGAATGGTGTAGTCTGCTCATCAATCTCGACAAGCATTAACGATCCTTAGAAATCATGGGCTGGTCAGACTATTAGTGGTGCATGTTCTGTCCCAAACTTCTGTGGCTTGGCCACAATTCACCAAACTAGCAAATGAAGAACTTGCGGCTATGATGCTTGCAAGGGAGGATGAGGAAGAATTGATGGAAAAAAGAAGAAGAAGTCGCAAACGATGCAACTCCACAAGAACCAACGTCGCCTGGTGTCTCAATGGGAGTAGAAGCAATGGACATAGGAGAGGCCACAACCGATGCCCACAAGAAACAACATGATGGAAAATTTTAGGGGCGAATGTTCGCCCTTTGGTGAAATTAAGGGGTTTTAAATTTTTAGTGGGCAAACTTTTGTATCATAGTACATTTTTACAAATCACCTCAAATAGCCCACCTTATTTTAAGGGAGAGGGTAAAAAAGGTAAATTTAGCCCTTGAAATTAGGAGTTACAACCTTCCATTCTCCCTAATTTTCAAGAATAGGTTTTATTTAAGTGAATCCTATGGGCCAAATACCATATTTATAAAAGAGGTATGGTAAATTAATAAAAATATAAATAATCACCTCAAATAGCCCACCTTATTTTAAGGGAGAGGGTAAAAAAGGTAAATTTAGCCCTTGAAATTAGGAGTTACAACCTTCCATTCCCCAATTTTCAAGAATAGGATTTATTTAAGTGAATTCTATGGGCCAAATACCATATTTATAAAAGAGGTATGGTAAATTAATAAA
>APFE031680313.1:71994-82848 GCA_000404065.3 Pinus taeda | reverse complement strand
AAAAATGTGTTATATTTAGGTGAAACCTATGGGCAAAATACTATGGACAAATACCATGGACTAGATTGTTATTAATACCATGCAAAAAAACATTATTAACCCTAATATTAGTATTAATAAAAATAAAAATGGCACATGGTATTGACCCATGGAATTCACCTGGAATGTAGCCTATTTAAATGGGGGAGGGAATTAAACTAGCATAGATCTATCTTTACTCTGGATCTACTAACCCCCGAGAGGTATCAAATATCATGATATGAAATCTAGCATAGAGTGAAAAAATATTTGATCCCTCTAGGGGCTTGGTGGATCAAGAGTAAAAATGGATGTTGTAATTTAATGTATGTTAAACATTTTAGCTTGGTTAAAACAAAAAATAAAATAAAAATCAACTATTAATTTTATTAATTTTTATAAATAACTAATAGTAACTTTTAAGCTTCAGGTTTATGATAACCCATGGTATTGACCCATGGTAATACCATGGTATTCATGTGAGCATAGACTATTTAAAGGGGAAATTCTATCATCTTAGATCCATCTTAATTCTGTCTCTACCAAGTGCTTAGAGGGATATATAGGTTGGTTTTTATGATAATGAAGATATTAAATAGACTCAGGAAATTATATTGTAAAAACATCTTAAGGTGAATGGTTAAAGCATAGACATTGGACAAGTATATTTGTATACTTCGGTTTTAAACTGAAACAAATCCAGGGCTAAAAGGAATGGATTGATTACACTAGTCATCCTTCTATAACTTTCCAACATATGTTGGAGTAAACAGATTGTAATTTGGGTAATTTTTCTAACCGCAAACAGGAACATACTTATGTATTGGCAGGGTGGTTAAGAGGTCCCTAGAAGTGATGAATTTGAATTTTTCTCGGTTTTATATGTAGTATTTGGTTTTTTCTCATGCTTTCTGTGAATGACACAGGTGAATTTTATCCTACACCCACTAGGTTATCAATATGTAATTTCGGTAATTTTGATTTCAAAAAATATTTTAAAGAAATGCAATGATTCAATTTGTGTATTCAATAAACACAATATTCTAATGGAATTCTACATTTGTGGTTTACCTATATAGATTCCATGGAGAAGTCTTAGTGGTGTGACATTAATTGTCCTCAAGCACAGGCTTTAGTTTTACTCTTTTCTGGAAGCAAATACTTTCTTCCAACATTTTTGAGTTCCATGAAAAATTTGGAAGTCCTAATAGTATTCAATTATGGGTTAAAGAGATCCACACTGAATGATCTCTCGGCCTTATCTTCACTTATTTTAATACTATTCACTTGGAGAGCCTGCATGTTCCCCCACTTCAAGAGCATAGTAAAGTCATGTAGGACTTAGAGAAGCTATCTTTAAGCTTTTAGTGTTGATTGGAAAAATGTCTGGGTTCAATAACACCCAGTCGAGCATTAAGCTTCCAATAATGCTAGATTTTAACCTGGAGCACTTTTGTGATTTGGAGGAGATGCCTCCTCGTATTTGTGACACATCTTTAGTTGTGAATTCGACTATTACTAACTGTCATTTCCTTTGAATGTTACCTAATGACTTGGGGAACCTCAACTCTTTAATAATGTTAAGGAAGGAAAGAAAGTACATTACGCTAAGTTCTCTTATGCTTTTCACGTTTTTCTTGGATATCTACAATGTTTCAGGTAGGAAAGTACATTCTATTAATGAAAATTTGTCTTGATAGAAAGGCCCAATTTCAAATTCTAATGCTTTCAAAAAACACTATATAACTGTAATGTTTCTAAAAGGAAAGCATATTTTTTCAATTTAAGTATCATGATCCCATATTCCAACTTATTTTTCAGTAACCCATTAGGCTTTGTAGCTTTGAATAAATCCATGTCTTTTGATAAGATCCTCTTCCAAATTAAAATGCAGTTTCCTTTTGGAAATAACCACATACAGTGTCTTGATTTTGTTATTGAGAAAATAGAGGTTGTGAAACAAGCCTGTGCCATACAAGGACTTGATTCATTGATTATGTATCAATTATGGCTCTAGATGTAACAATGTCTTGATTTTGTTGCTTGAAAATAGAGGTTATGATTTACTATTTCACATAATTTCTTACAATCTTTCCATAAGTATTGATTTGTAATCTCAGTCATTGAGGGATGACAATAATGACAAAGGTAATACTCCATGGTTTGAAGTTCCCTCTTACTAAATATTTAAATATATCACCACAATTTAATTGTTAGTTAAATGAATTGTATTTGATTTGTAAACAATTCATTGCTTGATTTATAGATTTTGAGATTTTTTCCCTTTTTTATTTTTTTCTCAGATTTGGTCTGAGATATCTTCCAAGATTTGGGTTCCCTAGTTTCCCCACCATAGTAAGAGGTTTATATGCTATCATTAAATATTCTTGGAACATTACAACCTTTCCAGTAAGTGTGCTTTGAAACATTGTTGTTGCTTTTCCATGGTGTTAATGCAAATAAGTACTACAACTAGTGCCATTATTTAGATCAAGTGCCAAAATCTAGGTGGTCTTGTAATGATGGAGTGATTGTTTTATAGCTACTAAGGTCATATGCATTTATCTCTTATGTTGTCCTAAGATATTCAAATTCAGAATAAGAATTCAGGTCTCGTTTCCACTGTAGATTGTAGTCAGTTTCTTGAACATAATATATAGTAGATTATCTTTTACTAATCAACTGTGGATGTGATCCCTCACAGGAAAGAAAATTCAAAGTGACTTTGATTTCACATTGATTTGTCAAAACATCCACACAGGAAAGGAGATTCAAAGTGACACTATGATGGCCATTATGTCAAGCCAGGTGGTCGCACTCCCTTGATCGTGAGCACGATTGTGATCAAGATGGAAGACTTCATAGTCTAGATTGATTGTTTAGCAGTGATAGTTAGTGGGCTCATTCACAAGAGCTTCTATTTCACTGATCCTTTTTATAGAGTTGTCAGATTCAATTTCCAAAGGTTTTAATTACACTATAGAGTTGATTTTTGAGAGAGTTTTGATTCACAGTGTTAAGTATAGCAGATATGACACTTGAACGAAGACAAGCATAGTAGAAGTATCAGACTCTATTATAAGCTTACCTGCATATTATAAGGTACTTGGTTGGATTTTTTATAATTTTATAAACAAGTTCCATGTCGTGGAAATGTGAAAAAAAACAGTGATATTGCCACCATGTGGCTCTTGTCATATATGGTTTTATACTTTTTCAAAAAATTCTCTAAGAGTTCACAATGCTAAGATTCACTAGGACTTTACAAAGTTTTATTATTTTGTGAAAGACTTGCCAAGATATTACAAGATTTCATAATTGAGTAAAATATTCACCATGCCTGGTGAGAGATTTGCCAAAAAATTATATATACATATTATATTATTGATAAAATCGCCTTCCATTTTTCCTAAATACCATGGAGATTCGCCCATTTATTATATTTATAAATTTAGGGGGGGTTCTTAAAATTTTCCCTGTAGAGGAGTCACATTTTAGTTGTTGAATTGAGGCTTCTGTGATCCATATCAAATATAAGAGAGTTTCTTCAGCGTAAATCACAAGAAATTTCATTTGTCGACGCATTTGGAACCAACAAGTGTGGTTCATCATCAGGACAAGTTGAATGATCAGATCAGGCTAAGTATGATTAAATAGATAGAGCAGAATCTCCAACAAATGTCAAAAGAAGAGACCCAACATTTACAACAGGTAAGAGGAAAAATAAGAAAGAGGATAAATCGAAGGGCCTATAAGCGTGTGTCCTCAGTGATGGGGACATCGATGAGATCAGAGAGAAAGTCCAAGAGATCACAATGGAGACCTGAGATAGAATTGATGATCGGTAAAGAACGATCATGGCTAAGGTACAATAGGGCATCACAGAGCTAAAGGTGTTGCCACAAGTAGCAAAAACCAAATAACTTAGCCACTATAGGTACAAAGAAGAATAGAAACACACCTCGACATTAGAATTTTATAGGTGCTAGTTGGGGCAGTATAATAGTACACATCGGAGGATAGAGAATGAGCCAAAGCATGGAATATTGTTAGCATAAATATTATCGTGCTTCCTATTCAGGTGTTGATGAATTCCATTAAAGTTTAACAACTGGGATGCAAAAGTAGGAACAATGAACCTTGGAATTGACGATGTAGGTGGAAAAGGAGAATGATGCACTAAAGAAGGAGTTGGAGTAGCTAACTAAGCAAAGAGATGATGCATGTCAATGACAACAGCAGTTGGAAAATCCATTGAAGATAGTTGCAACACAATGCCGGATGTGAAGGTCGGTGAGGAGGAAACAACAATAGAGCAAGTCACAAAGCTTGCCTTCATGATCAAGAAATCAAAGAATACACTCGTGAAGATAAAATTCGAGTATGAAGTGCAGATATCAGAGCTGAAAATAAGGCTGCAACCATCCATGCCACTAGAAGTGTGGGAGAAGAGGAAGAAAGGCTTAAAGGAAACATTGAAAGGCATATCTGACACATTGGCGGACTTTGGGAAATTATTGGATGACATGATGCAGATTTGGACCTCACTGCAGGAGGATCCAAACATAAAAAAGATCAAGGAGGAATTACATCTGAAAAATAAGTAACACAACGAGATCTTGGCAACTGTAAAGACCCTACTAGTCTTGCAAAAACTCACCATTATTACTAAAGGAAAGAACCTCCAAAAGAAGATAAATGATCTTCAAAGGAAGGAGAAAATATTACAACCGAGGACTCAGCCATGGAAGGATGATGCCCTCAAACTATCTTAGGTAGTGGACGAAAGGCTCAAAGATTTGAAGAAAAGGGAGGAAAAAATGCTGCAGAAGGCTACTAGCCCAACCACAGAGCCATTTCCGAAGGAGGTGTGCAAATTGAAGAAACAAATGGTAGAGAGAGTCCAACAGTATAATGCAGTCTACAATGGAATTGTAGCCAAAACCAAGAGAATCGTAGTTGAGTGACTCGGGATGAGTCGTGGGTGATTGTTGGGGGCCTGTTTGGTGCAACCCAACATGATCCAAGTTTTGGGTCAAAGATTCCACATTTTGAGGAGCATAACATGCAGACTTGGTGAAGTTCTATTCATCGTGCAGTGTTTAGGGGATTTTTTGTGGGTCAAAAGTCCCTTATTTTTTAATGGGTTTCAGATATTAGTCCATTGTTTTGTTGGATCCAGAATATGTGGACTGTGGTCTTGTAGTAAGGAAGACTATATAAACAAGATGTAATACTTTATCAAATATAACTAACTAAGAATAAATTGTTTGTATCCTCTATTTTGAGTATGTATTTTTGGGGAAGGATCTGTAACTGAGTGCTCAGACCACCTACAAATGGGTGCACAGGTTAGGTAAGAGCATGTATTGAAGATCCTCATTAATAAAGAAGAAGTTTTGGAGAAGTATTTGTGTATGTCTGTGTTCATTCTATGTTATTATTGATATAGTTATGCATTTTTTTTATTGAATTATGTGAAAGAATACATCCTATATTATTTTCTATTATGTCTACCAATCTATATGGTTAATCATGTACGCAAAGTTATTCATGTACGCGAAGTTGTAGGAATATATAGGACATAACTGAATAAATAGACACCACAACGTGCATATTCGTCTAGCTATAGAAACTTGGTTTTGCAACCTCCCATAGCCACTTCAGGTGAGATTACAATTTGCTTGCAGGACGTTTCCGAAAGGACCAATGGTTGAGGGTTTTGTTGGTGCACAATACACTCTGAAACTGGGTCAAGCCCCTTAAACAAACAGAGGCACTATACAAATTGATCTTGAAGGAAGAGCATCCTCATTGTACTCAGAATATATCCCCTAAAGCCATTGATAAATCAATCCCCTGGGTTTTCTTTTATGGATCAGCCCAAAATATATGATGTGTTGCAGGTGTTATTCTATATCTATTTGAGGATCATTTTTTTAAACTAAATATGGGTTATGGTAGGGGCACTAATAATTTCAGTGAACTCAATAGTCTCAGACTTCTCCTTATATTTTCACTTGAGAAACAATGTCATCGAATTTAGATATTTGGAGACTCCAAACTTGTTATCAATTGGTTCAATATACAGTCTCAATGTCATGTGCACACACTCAAAGGTCTATTGGATGAGATTACCACTTTAAGGGATCAATTTTACTTCATTGCATGCCATCATATTTATAGGGAAAGGAACTAGATTTCTGATAGTCTTTCCAAGGAAGTCGCATAGAAACCATGTGGTCAATGGATGATACAAGAACAATAGGGACAAAATGTTTATCATTATTATCACATGCCTTTGATAGAGAAGAAACATCTTGCAGATGAGACATCATGATACATATCATCTTTTTGACAAACTCATTTTTTGCTACTTATATTCTACCTAGCAGACTTACACTTTGTTCATACATGTCCATGTTTTATACTTTATATGAAGACTCATGTTATGTATATATGTTATTAGACTTTACACTGTATTGTGGTTACAACCACAAATTTGGCATATGATATGTATGTGACAGTTACAACATGTAATTTTCAATATTCTATATAATGGACATTACGATTTTTTCTTAGGAATTTTTTTTACAAATTATTATAATTAAAAATAATAAAAAACAATTATAAATTTAAAAATTGTAAATTACTTAACCCAAACCATAATGAATTAATTATAAAACAAAATCTAAAAATTGCAAATTACTTAACGAAAACCATTATGAATTAATTATAAGACCAAAAACCAATAAAAATAAAATATTTAAAATGAGAAAGAGAACATAATGTGTTTGAGGAAAAAATATACTGCAACATTCTATGTGAGCATTGAAAATATTCCATTTTTTTTCATTGACGGTTAAGCATCCGATTTTAAGCCATCTCTTTAGAGTTTTCCATGTTAAAAAAGGCAAAAAAAACAAGGGCACATTTGAGAACCTCTATAATATCATAAGTCAGCGATGCTTGCATTCACTTGAATTACACATAATAAACAAATTTTGCATGAATGTTATAAAAGTGAAGTAATATTGCAAGCAAAATAATCTTTTTGATATTTTATTTGGATTTTTTCTAGAATGTTTAATCGGTTCATCTTCACCACGACCACCATAAACATTTAGAAGAAAAGATCTTGTTCAAAGGTAAAGTATTCAATGATTTCTCTAGTGCAAGCGTTGGTATAGAGATCCTTCTTCAAGGTGAAGAGGATGTGGAAGTTACTGAGCTATACAAAATACTCATTGTTGGATACATTGGTTACATTGGTAGGTCACCCTTCCTTCTCCTTCACCTTTGTATTTTAGAGCCATAAGTGATGAACCGACACCTGCACCCTCCGCAAACCCGTGTTACAATATTTGAAAATTACATGCTTAATTACATTACCAACTATGACCCAAGAATCCCATACTTTCCATGAGTTTATAACACACACTCTGTGGTCAAGAAAACATCAAAATGGGAACAAGATCCCATCTATCAATACAAGGCTAAAAACTCATTGTCGCTTCAACAAGTTATGGAAAATGCATCATCACTTTTATATTTATGTTGCAACACATGATTTAAAAAATATGGCCATGAAAAGATACCATATATAGTTAAACCATCTCTTACTTAACAAAATGATCCACGATGAATGTGGCAGATTTTCTTGTTCAACACCTTCACCAACTAGTTTCTGGATGGGTGCTTTGTCCTTGATATGCTACTTTGATGGAGCCTCCAACATGTTTCTCTTTGATGACCACCTCTGTTTCAATGACTGAAAAAATCCTTCTTCCTCCACACCTACTTAACCTACCTCCTTCCCTGATGTGGAGAAGGCCTTTGATGCCTCATCCTCTTTCTTGCTGCCATTCTCTTCCAGCACTCAACAATCACATGGTTATGTAGATCACAAAAAATACATGTTTTTTTCTACACTATGATTTATGTTCATCATTAACATTCTTATAATCATAATGAAATTTAGAACACTGAGACTTGCTATACCTTTCCTCGTTGTCTCTGGTGCAACTATGGCGATGAATGATTGCCTCAACTCTTCTTCTACAATGTGCACTACCATGGGATGATGGTGATGTGTTCTCATCATTCTCTTTCCTCGATGGTTTCAATAATGTCTTGGAATCTTTTGACACCTTTGAGAATTCTCCTTTAGTGTATCCCAAACCTATGAATCAAGGTCTTTGCATGACCTCCAATGGTTGAGTCATCCCTTGGACATTAACACCAAGTCCTCCTCCTTTATACCCCATATTGGTAAGGAGTCTCATGCCAATTCCTGTTATGGGTACCTCCACATTTCCAATAGAAATAACAACATGTGAAGATGAAATTGGAGAATGATAACCATTGTTTATCTTAGTTGTTGATTCAAAAATAGGTGTTGATGGCTTATTTAAGCCTTCGTTGAGCTTTAACGCCTCCAAGGCCTCTTTCATGGCTCATAGCTAAGATGAAATATTTTCTTCTCCTCTTTCTCTTCTCGTAGAAGCCTCCTCAATTCAACAATATATGCTTGAAGACTCTGAATAATAACCTCATTCGAATGATGAGAAGACGATGAAGACGATGAATGTTGACTTGAGGGCATAGATGGAGCATCGTCCTCTACTCTTTTTTTCTCATCTTCCTCTATTCTCTTCTCATAAGATTCATACAATATGTCCACCATTTTTGACATGCTTAGGAGGTCCTCTTACATATCTCTTTCATCCTCCATTTTATTTCTTATTGCACGTTCAATCCTTCAAACTCACAATTCACATCAGCGAGAAGACCACTCTGATAGAAAAATTGATATAGATCTCTTCAGCTACTCAAATTATCCAAGATCTTTTACTTTTGTGATGTTAATATAATTGAATTTAAAAGAGCATAAAAGAACCACATTAATCTAGGTGGATATTGGTGGCCACCTGCTAATTCCACTTGGATCCCCTCCAGTGCTTCTTTCAGTTTTTTTCAGTTTCCTTAATTATAGCATAGTTTACTATAGCAGTTTTTCGGGCCCTAAACTTCCGGAACCATTTTGAGGCCCTAAACGATTTTTTTTGGGAAATATACCACCAATGGTTTTTCTGTCAAAATATTGTCTTTTTCGTCGTAGTCCTCAGAGAGATCTTTCCAATGGGCTATCATGTGCATCAAATGGAGATAATATGACCAATTTGCAACCCTAGGAAGTTGGCTATCCAACTCACCCCAACGGGGCCCACAAACTCTTGGTGTTACATCTCCTCAGGTTAAGGTTTTGGTTGTTTAGGGTTTTCTCTTGTTCAATAATAAAAAGGCCCTTGAGCCTCATTGTAGTTTAGTTCAGAGGCATGTAGCCACCACATCTCTTCTTAGAGATAAGCTACCATCGCCCTAGCTGGTTTATTTCCATCACTATTTGTAAGCATATTTCAATATTTTACATTAATGAAATGAAGTATTATTTCCGTTGCATATCTGTGTTTATGGTTATCTCTGTAATTTGTTGCGTTCTTGTTTAAGTTCGGATCAGTGGTATTAGAGCGGTCTGCTTTTTCTTTGTTTTTCTTTGCATGTCCCTAACGAGGTCGGGATATAAGGAATTAGGTCTTGAACTAGTTGAACTTTTGCAAGACCAGCCTCGCAAATCCCGACGGCCTCCCATGGTGGATGAGAAGAAAGACGAGGGAGTAGGAGATCCGATCAAAATCTTGCTCGAAGAAGCCCTCGAGCAACAATGGAATGCAATGATGGACAACTTTTCCCAGATCCTTCAGCGGTTACCTAGAAGCGTATCATCGGCTTCTAGTAGCTACTCTAGAAATGCCACGCCCTTTAAGGTACAAGTTAATTTTGAAATACCCATATTCGAGAGTTAGATAGAGATAGATGCCGTAGATAAATGGTTAAATATGCTAGAGGGTTATTTTTCTGTTCATGAATTTTCGAGTCGGGAAAAGATTGTTTTCGCTCTTCTCAAAGAAACCCCCCACATCAAGGACTGGTGGGAAACCTACTGCGAGCAGAAGGATGAAAATACCGGGTCACTATTTTCAGCTGCACCCACCTGGAATTCATTCTGGGATGCCATTAAGGAGCAGTACTACCCTGTTGGAAGCTATGAGGATGAATACATAAAGTGGACCACGCTGCGGCAGGCAAGGGGACCAACATGTGTTGGAGTTCACCAACCTTTTCCATACCCTTCACACGAAGTTGGGTATCAAGGATTTGGAGTAGAATTTGGTACTCAAATACCGCGACTACCTACACAAGTACATCCAGGAAGAAATAGAATTCCTGAACATCTCCTCGCTCAGCATAGCATACCGATATGCCGTCAAGATCGAGCAAAATTTTAAATAAAAGAAGCGAGACTTTGGATCTGTGAATCCAAAGCAAGGGAAAGGTGCCCCTAAACCATAGAACAAAGGACAATGCTAAGGCAGGGCAGCCCAAGACAACCCGCCAAAGCTACAAGCAAAGAACAACATTGCAAAGCTGAAAAAGGACATGGGAAAATGGTGTGAATTCCATAAGAGCTCCACTCACAACACCAGTGAGTGTTAGGCCAAGCAGTCATTGGTGGTTGAGCTAAAGGTTTCAGAATCATATGCATGTTCCGACTCTGAGTCAGAACCCGACAAGGGGAATGACAAAGGGAAGCAGATCATTGATGCGGATCCAATGCCACTGTTGCTACTGCCAAGATCTAGAAAAATGAACCCGAAGATCTAGAGGAGGAGGAGCATCTCTTCCACTCCCAGATGTGGGTAAAGGGCTCCCTGCTACAGTTCATTATCGATAGCGGGAGCCAAAAGAACCTCATTTCAATAGAGGTCGTGAAGC